>JAUZNC010032024.1:5447-20343 GCA_034780395.1 Vannuccia rotundouncinata
TTTTTTTCATAAAATATGTTATTTTCTATAATTATTGAAATTTTTTATTTTTTTAAATAAACTACATCTAAATTAACTGACATCAGAAATAAATTATGCTTTTCATAATTGGCAACAATGTTATAAAAACGAAGCAAACAATGTTTGGATGGAAAAGTCCTTAAAAGATTAAAAGATTAATGAAATAACCTGTGAAAAAGTAAACTCCACTTTACCTGTATTTTAGCACGTCTACATTGTTTGATTCTACATTTTTGTTTCAGCTCAAATGTTTTAACGATCCATTAATGATCTCCCTGGATGGGCTAATCTCTCTTGAAACAAAATCAATGAACCAAAAGAAAGAATTTTTTAATAGTTTTTCAAAAATAGTTGCTGATTACCCGGAAGTAAGTTTAATACTTTGAGAGTCGGAATATCTTGAATAATAACTAAGTTATGAATTATATTGACAGAATTCGGTCATTTGTATTCAGAGATAATAACATTTATTTGTAACAGTAAAAAAAAGATTAAAAGTTAAACATAAACATTTAAATAATAATTGCATAATGTTTTTACATAAACATCGCCAACTTAAAAACCAAAATTAAATATTCAGAGAATTCGCTACAACCATGCCTTTACATCATTAATTCATAAAATAATTCACTACACCAAGGTCTTTACATTACTCATATCTTCAGAGAATTCGCTACAATCGTGTCTTTCCACTGCTAATGGAAGCCTTCATGTGCTCAACAGAACTGGCCCCTTTTGCGTTGCCTTCCATTCTAACCGTAATCCACAAGTCTACGCCGGATGAGTTCAAGAACCATCTTGAAGAAAGCATGAAGTATATTCTGAAAGTTCAAAAGCCTCTCCAGGTAAGGCCTTTTAAGCTTAATTTTATTTAGAATTGTATTTTAATATTTCTAAATCGTTCAATAGTTATTTTGTAATTTATAAAAAATTTTGAACATTATTCAAATGAAAATATTTAATTCTATATAAATTTTGTATATTTTATTAATTGTTTAATAAATTTAATTAATTAAGAATGCTATATTGTTTATGTTTATGTTTAAAAGTTATGTAATGAATAAATATCAAAGCTTCAATATCGAAAAACTCAATTAACTGAATCGATATTACATTTTTTTGATAGTTTTTGTCTTGGAAGATTTGTGGAAATTCATCCATAAGATCAATTTGTTTATTTGATATGTAATAGTTTTCCTTCAGTAACCAGATCACATTTAGTTTTTATCGTTTTAAATGCTTTCTTTACAAAGACCACAATTGTTCTACTGGACCTTCTGGAATTCTTCTTGTGTCGTTTGACTTTAGAAGAAGTGACGTCAGACATTCAACCACTTCTCTTCTCGTGCATGGAAAACAGCTCTATGAGTGCCCAGGTGGGTTACAATATATCATTGAAATATTTGAATATTATTCAATTTAATTCGACATTTTATGGTTTTTGTACTCGTTATATAAGCCATACTTAGAAATACAATCTGATAGGCAAACATTTAAAATAGTAAAAAAATATATCAAATTTAACGATGATTATTCGACGAAGGTTGGACAAAGATTATTCTTTTTTGTGATTAATTCTTGTCAATAGAGAATTTGATTATTCATGTCATTCATCCGTATTTTTCTATTATACTGTTATACTTTAGATTTTAAAACTCGCAATAATTGCATTTCTTTTAGTTGTCATGTGTAGTTCGCTAGAAATAAAAAAAAATATTTTGAAACATTATTCAATGGTATAAATGTAGCTAAATTAATGATTTTTTATTTCTTTATTCAGGAAACAGCTCTGAACTCCTTGACAGTAGTTCAGGAGTATCTCTCAGAGGGCGACTTCAAAAGATTGATCCTGCCAAAAGTTACTGCGCTGTACTTAAAATCAACCAGCATTAAAGTAAATCCGTGACTTCTCCTTATAAGAAAAGAAAAGAGAACTAATTCGTTGACGGCAGAATAAAAGTTTTGTTAATCTGTACCATCAAATCACAAATACTACATAATAATTAAATTTGAGTTTTAAAATAAAATATTCAATATCATGTTATTATGAAATATGTTTAGTATGTAAAAACTTTTTATTAGTTGGTACAATTAAATTAATGTTTATCAAAAGTTTCAAATTTAAATTAATTAACCAAAATAAATAATTCAACGTCTTGTGATCATATAATATATCAATGAAGATGTTTTTCTAACATTAACGAAGTTTGATTTATACTTTTAAATAACTCCAAACAAAGAATTTCTCATGAAATTTTCTTAAAATCACAAAAACTAATCAGAATGGCATTGTCAGAATAAAAAAAGAAAATCGATGTTTCCATTGAAGAAATGGTCATTAATATTTAGTAGGATTGACTAGAACATATTTTGGTAGAATGTAATTATAAACATATTCATTGCAAAAATAAATAAACAGTTTATATGCAGAAAACTTGAATCTGATTTAGTTATAAATAATGTCGTCTGTGTATCTTTATCATATTAATTTTAAATAACTTATTATTAACGATTGTTTGTATAAATGTGGAATATTTACTATTTATAATTAGTCAATAAATTAGTTAAATTGTTCATTATAATAAAATCGATTTTAATTTCCAATTCCTTGCTATATTTTTATTTAGAATGTTTATTTCAAATATAGAAAATCGATTGAGGTCGATCGATCGATTCTTATCTCCACCGTTTTTCCTTTCTGTAAATATTTCAGCTACAAGTAACAGCCCTTCAATGCCTGGACAAGATGTTGAACAAATTAGAAAAACAAACAGTTCACGATGACGTACTCCCCTTTTTATCTAGTAACACCTACTCCGACCCTGAACTCCTCATGAATGTTATTGGTAAGATCTCCATGTGTATCGAGCAATTTTTCATGACGATGTTCGTATAAGATGGTAAATAATATTAAGAACAATATAAATAAATCAAGATATTATATACTACTGTTTATTTATGACATTTTACTAAATTCCATCTCATTTATTATTTCAAGTTATAATTAAATTTATTAGAGACTCTATCTCGTTCACTAATCAGGCAAATGAAAACACGCTAGCTTTTCTACAAATGTCTTCTTTCGATCTGTCTATAGCATATATAGCTTCTTAATTAATGCACGCAGAATAAATTCAACATCAATTTGTGTCATGAGACTGTCTGAACAGTATTCATTTTTCGCAAAATTCTTGCACGAAATATTTCCATGATCTAAAACCAATTATTTACAGCGTACTTGCGTCATTCTATAGATTTGTAGATATAAGTTGTATAAATGACTTTATTTCAAAGTCTTAATTTTTATTGCAATTATTTTTCAAAACTTTACAATGAATACTAAATCTTTTTCGATTTTTTTTCAGGTATTTATAAAAGACTTTTGTCGGATAAAAGATTTGGTCTAACTTATCAAATTCTTGCCACTCGAGTGATGCCTCCGTTAATCCCATGCGCACTAAATCCAGGACTTCGTCTCAGTGATGTGAGTTGTGATAAAATAATGGAATTATTTTTTAAAGTTAAATTTCCCTTTGTTGATCCTTTAAAACCTAAAATAAGAGTTTTGCTAATTAAAAATTATTAATTATACACAATTTAAAAGTCAGACAAGCATTGTTGATACTAAATTCAAAAGTCATCAATTTACATATAAGCCATTTTAGTACTTCCAGAAAAAGTCATAGTTTTTAGGTTTTGTTGCATAAAACGTAAAAGCTTTTATATTTGAAAGAATTAGTTCATCTGTACTCTCTGCAGTGATTATTTTTGAATAATCAGGAAATCGACCAACAAGCAAATCTATTTTTTATCTTACTCATGTCAGTTTTAATTATTGACGAATGCATGAAGCTTTATCTGCTTAGTTTTCAGTTTTAAACGAGAATGCATCATCATTATTTATTAATTTCAAATGAGTACTTGATCCAAAATATATTATTTTAATTAAATTCTGCTTGTAATTTTTTTGAATCTTTAATAAATTGAACGACTTTCAATAATAAAAACGTGCAATATACTTCTTTGTAAGTAATGCTGCACTACTGAAGAATTGTAACATTTATCATTTTAATAATTCTAAAAAGGTTACAAATTTTCACAATGATAATTCTACATTTTTATAAAATAATTTATTCTTAAGTTCATATTGATTAAAGTTTCCCTCTTTTATTTATTTCCTCGGCATAATCATTCTTCGCTTTCGCACGTCAAGAGTTCTATCTTTCCTCTTTATATGCGCCAGTTTCGTACAGTTATCGACGTCATGAGACTCATGCTAGACAGGATTGATCGAGGCCGATGTAACCAAATCAAACTGGAGACTTCTCATTGTAGTAGCAGCTGTTCCAGTCAGGGGGCAGGGACAGGGACAGGGACAGGGACTGGGACTGGGGCCGGAGCTACCAAGAGGCGCGGGTCAAATGATCAGTTTAGTCCGATGGAAAAGTACAAATATTTGATTTATTAGATTTGAAGATTAATCTTTACCTCTGTTCACTTTGTAAATTGGTTAATTTTATGCTCCACTGTTACAATCATGAGTGAAAAGTTTAGTAAAAACACACTGCTCAAAATAAGTGCAGATACTGTAATATTTACCAACTTGCAACTTGTGACCTCTTCAGTTCGTCATCTGGAGGGCACAACCGGGTTCTTCCCCTCATATCTATGCAACAGCCTACATTCGACATGGAGTCTGGGATGCATTCAACCCCAAGTAGTTCAAGATCCTCCATTAGAGAGAAAGTGAATCAGCGATTACAAAACGGTTAGTTCATCAATCATATGTCTACATTTCTCCAAGGTAACGATGAAATCATTAATTAATACTAACCAGTTGAGCATGTTTATTTACAGAGATATGATTTTATTATTGAAATATTTATATTTTTAAATCTGTTTCACAATAATTAGAATAAAATACGTCTCCTCAATCATGTCACAATAATATCATACGTTAAACATGTTTGTTGATAAATTTAAGAGATACAATCTTCAAGTTGTAATGTAGTTTTATTTATAGATTTAAATATCCCTCAATGTTTTTTCTCTATTTTATTTTTCTAGAATACATGTTTTAGTTTTAATTATACGCATGTAAATGTGTTGTATTTGCCCCTGTAATTATGGAACAATTTGTTCACCTTTTTTAATCAAAAATTTAAGAATAAGAAAAACAAATTTCAAAAAATATTATTTGATCATTTATTTTTAGATAAGCAACTAAAATACCTTAAAATATTTCCACGAGTAAAATTAATTATAATACAGTACTTGTCAGATACCGAGAACAGATGTGATTTGTGGAATCAATAATATAGAATATTTGCGTTCGGAATTTTTATGTTTGTAATTATTTTATGGGGAGAAATGCAGATCAGCGTAAATATAAATTTATTTATTCTTGCAACAGGAAAAACTGTCACACGGGGAAAATAAAAAGAAAAATATTCTCTTTTAGGTGAGAAGGCAGAAAGGAGGAACATATTGTTTTCAATCTTTCATTTTCTTCATTGAAAAAAGTCCTTTGTCATTACATGCGAAGCCTGAAATTTTATAGCTACCGATTCACGCGCATTTTATTACAAAAATATCAATCTTCATCACTTATATTGTTACCAGGGTTACTACAAAACAGGGAGTATGTCTTGCAAGACAATCGATATATAGTTTCTGGCTGTAGGCTACATGTAATTAACGAGTACGAATCACTTAGAATTATTCTTCAATACATATTAGTAATTAATTATATTGCATAATAATTGCATCCTCATTGCAGTTGTATTAAGTAATTATGGGATTGACGATGCACCAAAGTTGCAACATGCAAGTTTTCACTGAAAGATTTTTCAATTTACAGTTTACACTCACTTAAATATATTTAGCAAATATTAGTTCCACATTTTTATTGAGTGCTTTGCCTACGTAAGAATCATTAGAATCTGTTATAAATTTTAATTTTTAATTGATATAATTTGTATTATCGGTTTAGAAAACATTATTACTTATTCATTATTGGCGAATAATTAATTTTTAGCACAAAATAATGCATAAATCATGTATTTATTCATTCTACTGGGTGGACGCTATGTCTGATAACATAAGAATATATTTTAATTTTAATATATTTATATAATTTTCAATAATTTCATATACACATACTCCCGTAATTAATTTATTACATCTCATAAAATATATTTACATGCCAGGTTATTCGGAGTATTCTACAACCGTCCGGTTCACCGTATATATATATTCCTGTCTCCGGACTTAATGTTCACCCTCATCTATACGCGAATGATCGAAGGCCAAAGCTATTAGTTATGTTGAACAATAGCACTTCTATTTTTTCTTGCACTTCTTACCTTGAATTGGACACGTAGACACCATTTCAGAAGTATTCATAATAAAGGCTCTCATCTTTGGGACTCTCCTTTCGGTATTCCCAGATGATATAAGATTGTGTCATCCAAAGAGAAGTCCAAAGTGTTCTGTTTTTCAACAACTCAACCTAGAAGAATTTTGTGCTCAGGAATTATCTGCTGCTCTGATAAAAACTATAAATCTGAATCGAAACAAAATAATTCAACATTCAGCCAAGAGTGAAACTTTTGAAATGATTGATTGATTACTTCACAATATTTTGTGCACTACATATAATTTCGAATATTTTAAAAACTAAACAAAATTGATCCATACCAGAATTTAAAAAAAAAAACCGTACCTATATTATTATTTATGTATTTATTTATTGTCATAATTGTGTATGCCTTTACAGTTTTGACTAATTTGATACGAAAATTAGACAGCAGAAAATTAGATCATGTAATAAAATATTTTCAATTTTGCTATTAAATTAAATAATTGCAAAACTTTTTGAAAGTTCAATTTCAAACATAATTATGACATAAATGATAAAATAATTTTTGTTCAACAAAGTCGTATACAAGAAGTATATATTGTATATTTTATTTTTATAACATTTACATTTGTACGCTTTTATATTCATTCCGTTTATATTGTAATACCTATATGTGACTGTTATTTAAATTTAAATAGAAATAAATGCACTTCTTTTATAGATGACTATTTTATTGGTTACATTTTAGAACCATTATTTAATTTTAGATTACAACAACACATACTCTCGGGAATCTTTAGATTACACAATAAATAAGTTGGTTACTCCGTCATACCGACTGAATTCAAATCATTACAGTGAAACTCTTCTATACAATGCACGTCAACGTTCCAGTAAGTTTCTGTTTGGTTCATGTGTAAGCACTTGGTCTGAATTTTTCTGTAAGATCTTGTTCTGTTTGTGTGATTCCTGTAAGATCTTGCTCTGATTTTGTGATTCTTGTAAGATAATGTTCTGCTTATTGTAGTTCCTATCAGATCTTGATCAGCTTTCGTAGTTCGTGTAACATCTAGTTCTGCTTTTGTAGTTCCTTAACATCTAGTTCTGCTTTTGTAGTTCCTATAAGAACTTGTCCTGCTTTTGTAGTTCCTGTAAGAACTTGTTCTGCTTTTTTAGTTCCTGAAACATCTAGTTCTGCTTTTGTAATTCCTGTAAGATCTTGTCCTGCTTTTGTAGTTCCTGTAAGAACTTGTCCTGCTTTTGTAGTTCCTGTAAGAACTTGTTCTGCTTTTGTAGTTCCTGTAAGAACTTTTCCTGCTTTTGTAGTTCCTGTAAGATCTTGTCCTGCTTTTGTAGTTCCTGTAAGAACTTGTTCTGCTTTTGTAATTCCTGTAAGATCTTGCAAAATTCGTTTACAATTACAATATAATTTAATGAACATGTTATTCAGGTTCCTGTCAAATCTTTTTTTGCAGTTGTTATCATTGTATAGTTGTTTTATAGTCCTTGTAATTGTTTGTTCAAATATTTTGAGTTTTTTATGTTATATTTTTGGTTGTAAGTTCTTATTATGAAGTTAATAAGAACAATAATCCATTCATGTAAATCAATAAACTAAGATGGATAAACCTGTAGGCACATGTTTATTCATTTTCTATGAGTAAATGAAATCCTATAAGGGAAAATTACCATCCTCTTAATTAATATACGGTGTATTTGAAGTATGGTGCATTAAATTGAAGTTGAACAACGTTCCCTTGGTTATATAATTACATTTTGTTGCTAATCATTTTGAAGTTTAATCTAACAATGCTAACAATGGTATTTATTTGGACACTTCAAACGACTGCCGATATTTATGCAGACGATCAGAACACGCTTTCATGGGATGGATTACTATTTCAACAAAACTTAAATGTAGTCTTTCGATAAAATTAAGACCAACATGTAATTTCTTGTTTTTGAGAAATCGTTGGATATTACTGCTCACAATGAGTTCGACCTGTTTAGATGTCTCTGTCCATGACTTCAGCCAGATGTGATCAACAATAATTGTTTTAGACTTAGTCATCAGTACTTCAAGGGATGGTCCAACAAATTCATCCGCATTCAAAGACACTATGATCAATATTTGCTTTTCATTACCGTAAAATAATTTTATTCTTCGGTAGTTTCACAAGTTCACCTTGACTACAAATATGAAAAGTTTTAAATAAATATATATATTTTTTATATTTTATATTTTCATTACAAATTTCTTTTTATCAGTTTGTGTTTATAATATTATCGTCAAATTAGTATACCCTAATTATGGTTGAGGTACAATACAAACTGGCGTATTTATTTGGTTATTTAAGAATATATGTGCGTTCTTTTAAATAAAATAATTAATCAAATTTGGTATAAATTTTTAATAAATTTATTTTCTATCATGAGCGGTAATATCAAATTCTACAATATTGGGACATTTATAATAAATGGATGTATGCTTGAGCTTTCTTCAAGCAGATAATATTGTTTATTTTAATCAAATTAATGCATTATTGTACATAGTGGAAATATTTCTGTCGCCTAAGAAGAAATTTCTCTTTGTCGTCATTTTCGTAAAATATATTAATAAAACAAAAAGTCATTGTTAATTATTTGAACATGATAAAAATCATTCTGTGTTAAAAATAAAGAACTTTTCTATAATTGTATTCTACTGTGAAATATTATTTATCTAAAATTTTTTGCAAACATTTATATTTATATTAGTGAAAAAGAAATAAATGTAATGCATTATTTGCATATATGAAACTGAAAGTGCATGGACAACATTCTTCAGAATAATTGTGACCTACTGATAAAGCCTTTTACCATCACAATAATTACAAAGTCACAACTACATGTTATTTGTTTTTAATCCCCCCCCCCCCCACCCTGTCACCCCAGCATGTACATATTTAATATTATTAACTTTTTTATTATTATAACCTATAATATAAACTCATATAATTTGTTATCGAATTGTTTTTGATTAAAGAAATTTATTCAGAGAAATTTAACTTTTATGTAATATAAATAAATTAATATAATACTTTTTATTTTTTAATCGTTTAAACGTATTTGACTTGAATAAGAAATAATTATTTTAATTAAAAATGAACATAAATACCACTTTTTTGTAATGCGCTCATTTTTAGTTTTGAAAACCAAATTTTTATTCTCTGACTAAATTATTTTAAATTAAATTGAATGTTTCCAATATATAAGAGACACGGAATCATTTTAATTGGTATATTTCAATAATTGAAGACAATTTCCTGCAATTACTATGACATGTAGCTCAATATAAAATCCTACGGCGATTATAATTCCAACGCTGTCGAAATTAAATTATTCAAGTGTGATATAGAATTCTTTGAAACTTCAGATAAAAATGATTTATTCTCTAATGAATTCGAGTAATCAAAGAATACGAAAGAATTAACATTATTTGATTTGTTAAATCATTTTAAACTTAGTGGATTAAATAATATTTTATTTATTCTCTGTTTTAAAGCATCTCTGACATCAGAGGGCAAGCGATGGCATAAGACGAGCAGTAATCCATCTTTTAACGTCCGGGTTGGAAATTCTCGTGAAATGAGCCCGACAAGTGGATCTTTTATATCGCGAAGACATTCAGGAAACCTTCCGACGAACAATGGAAGGGTAAGCGACATATTAACAGAAAGGGAGTGTTGTAACAATCTTCTTGCTCTACTGATCAGAAAAATACGGGATTATGCTGGAAATTGGAAAGGATTATGATTGATACCTTTCTGTAAACATTTGCTGTTGTTATTCAAAATATTGTTCAATTGATACAATCAAATATTTTAGTGATTATTGATTCAAATATTCGATTCATATAAATAGTTCAAATTATTATACACACACATCATATTAGAATTTAAAATCAAAATTAAATAATAAAAATCTTTCAAAAATGTAATAATGCAATAAAGGGACAGTTTCAGATTTTAAAAACTTTATTTCCAAAGATATTCAGTGTTTTTGAACTTATTGCCAAAGATATTCAGTGTTTTTGAACTTATTGCCAAAGATATTCAGTGTTTTGAACTTATTGCCAAAGTTATTCGGTGTTTTTATATTTTGGCTTCTGTGATGTTACAGGATCGAATGACCCCTTCACTCATGGTTCCACCTGGTACTGGTATTCGTCGCCATAGTTATGAGTCTGCTGGGACATCTGTAAACTCCCTGATCACAGCCAATGTCTGCGAAGGGCCCTTCATAAGTCCTCCAGGGTCCAGAGTGGTTTCGAGAAGATCATCAGCACAAAGTCTTGGACCGTCAATTGTGCCTGTAAGTTCATTTGCCAGAATTCTTTATAAGATTTTTTATGAGTTAAAATAAATTTAGATATTAATAAAAATGAGTTTTAATTTGAAATAAATATATCGATAGTCTCCCGAAAGCAGTTAGAGAGCGGTATCATAAATTTTAGACTTGTTCATATATTTACATATTTTTTGATAATAGGATCGTCATGAAAGAGAATTTACATAATTTCATTTGATTCCATTTTGGAAAATAATTTGAATTCATCATCTTTGGATCCCTACAAAAATTAACTGTTAAAAATGTGCGCAAATAGTACAATAAATTTCTAAATTACCACATTTAAGTGAGTTTATAGTCTTATCTATAAAAAATATAAATACAAAAATTCATTTCAGTTAGAAGACAAAAGATAATTAAAACTCGCATTTATTGATCACAAACCACTAAACGAAAACGCTTTTTCTGTTAAAGAAGAAAGGATGCGAGAGAGAGCGTGTCTGTGTGGCTTTCAAAACTCTGCAATATTTCACATATGCAGTTCTTAATGGATAGTTAATATTAAAATGAAGCAACTCCTTTTCTACTGTATGAAAACGTTCAAAATTATCTAATGGCATTTTAAATTATAGTATTTCTACTTACGATATACAATTAATATGTAATCATTAACAGTTTATTTTCAGTTACAGAATAAAATTATATGTGTATTCCAGTTTGCAAGAAAAAAAAATTTTAATTTAAAAAAATATATTTTTGACAATAACCCAATTTCATGAAATGGAATTTATTCCATTATTCATTCAAGTTAATTTGATTTGAACAATTTATAAATTAGAAATAATTTAAATTATCAACTTCATTTCTATAAAACAGTTTATTAGATTACTTCATTCATTTATATTTCATGATTTTGATCTAAACATAAAAAGTGATTTTCCATATTTCATTTATTAATATTTTAGTATATTGAAAAACTTTTCAACTCAAAAATGTTATAAGAGGATCTTTTTTGTAAATTAAACCAACATTAATATTATTATTTGAAAAAGATTTAGTCCAAAGGATATTAACCCTAAACCTTCTTACCAGAAACTCACAGGTATTTTTGTTAACATCTTTTTATATGTTCATATTGTACAAAGCTACAAATTAACCATATGAAGTTGATAGTTCCCTCTATTAGGCATGTTCCGTACTTTTGGTTACCCTGCGCCAATCTGAACAGGCAGCAACTGTTTATGAGAAGTTGAATGAGATTTTCTCCCTTCTCAAGAACATGTAGATAAGAGTCTTCAATTGTCGCCCAAACAGACAATGTGAAATTATGACTATAGGAAACAAACTCATGTCCTCAAACGGAAAGTATATATTGGAAGGAAGCCTTGTAAATTTGGTTGCAGGTTATTAATTAATAATTCACAAACTCTCATGCTTATACGGTACGGTATAACATTAGTCCAGGCTGTTGGGCGTGCGTTGCTATATCTGCTAAATTAGTTAACAACATATTTTTAGAAAGAAATACAGCTTGCTACAAATGCATACTTTATATGCTTCATGGAAAGCATATTTAAGCGTATATAATAAATATAATACACATTCAAAGATCAATAAATTATGTCAGGCAAACGCAGGTTGTATTCTAATAAATGTTCTTTCTTTGTTTTAGAACCCAGTTCAAAAAATCAGTGTAGTTCCCATGACACGGAGATCCAGCTTTAATGCTCTCAGTGATAGTGTTGTAAGTTACGGAGTTCTTCTTTTGCTAATAGTCTAGTTGTATATTTATTTAACGTATATTTATTTATTTATTTAATCAAAACAACCTTAACGATTTGAAATACCGTCATACAAATCCAAGTGCTGACCATTTATATTTATAAATTAATTAATTTTACACGGCTTCAGTTCTTTCCAGGAGTCATTTTTCGAAAAGGACAATTAACTTTTTCCCATTTTAATTAACTTGAGAATACGAAAATGTTGTATTCTAAGAGCGAAAACTATTTAAAGCAGTCTGTTTAATGTAAATTAGTTCAGTAAATTAAAGTGTGACTCTAAAAACATTATGAGAATAAATAAAAATATTCAATATAATTCACGATGAATAAAAAAAGTAAAATATAAACACTATCAGTGATAAAAACTAAAATATAAATTAAATTTTAAAATAAAAATACTATTGTCTAATATCTTGAACAATTTTATTTCATATTTTTGACATGCAATATTTAATAAATACGTACATACAATGTTGCACAAATGTTCCGATATAAGAGATGTTTACTTTTTCATTTCTTCTATAGGTTAAACGAACTTAAAGTGTAAACAAAATACATTTATAACCTGAAATTATTTTATATAATGTAATAATCCGTAATTGATTTCACAAATTCATTTATCAAAACGAAATCGAAAAACCATCTGTTCTTCTCATGCTCTCAGTTATTTTATTTTTATTTATTTAAAATTTAGTCACTATACATTGCTACATCAACACAGGGTGTTTCAATTGTATTCTCTGGCTAATCTCTGAATAATTTATTATTGTCGCCCCTTTTCATTTCAAGTTAATCTGTATTAAAGTGTTAGGGATTATTATAGTAGTAGATAGTCTTTCGATTTAGAGAAATCTATTTTAGAAACAAAAGATCATTAACCTAAAAATTTCGAAAATTACTTTTAAATAGTAAGTATATATATTTTTATTCTTATTATTTCAGATAAGCTTTTTTTCCAACAAGGCCTAATTGAAGATTGAATTGGTATTAAAAGGCGCTATATTGAACTGTACTTTTTGCTGCTAAAATTACATACTCTGAGACAGAAAATGTCTTGTAAATATGGAACTATAAACTAAATATGTACTTATTTTTACTATTTATGTGAAAATTGATTTTCCAATATACACTATAACTTATTATTTAATGCAACCATCTTTTTATTAGATATTTCTTTATGTATAACAGGTCTGTATGATCTGCCAGTATTGAGTTTTCAAAACGAACATTCATGAAAGCAGAAATAACCTCCTGGAATTTATATTTTATAAAAAAAACTTTAACGTTGAATGTTTCTGGATTGGTTTACAGTATGGTTCTATGTGGTTAAAATATGATATATGCACAACATTCATAACATAATTCTTTTTGACATTCTCCTGAGAGAACCGATATATTGTATATAAACTAATTACTGATACAAAGCAATTAAAGAGCTTCATTACAAAAAACGTTTTAATGCACAACATTTTTTTACCTATTTCTTGAAATTGTTAGACTCCAAATTTGCCTATTTGTCAATTTTTCAATAAAATTAAATATTCTGTATATAAATAAAGAAAATTTTGTATTTATAAGAAACTCACATTTAACATTAGATTAATTTATTAATTTAATAAAATATATTATTCATGCTACATTAGTTTGTGTAAACATTTTTTAATGTTATATTCAATCGATAACATATACAATTTTAACAAAATAAGGTTCGCGTTCAAAGAAATAGTAGATTCAAAACATAATTTATTTATTTTAAGAAATTCGATTATTTAAAAAAACATCACTTTTAATTCTTTTGTTAAAGTATTATATATTAAATATTTTGAACATGACAAAAATTCTTAAGGGAAATTTTACCTATAAGTAGCAAAAATACGATGAACACCCCATTAATACTTATCATGTGTATCAATCGAATTGTTTGATTGATTTATTTTCAACATTAAATATTTCCAATAAATAATTTAGATATAACCATAGATATAACCATATATATTATATTTCTATGGATATAACATATAAATCAGAATTCAAAATTCAAAATTGATCTGTATATTCCTTACCATGACAATATAATGTATTTTACTTAATCAAATTATAATGGAAAAATGTTCATTATAAACGAACAAATATGAAATTTCTAATTGCTATTTTGTTTGTAAAAGTAATACAATATTAATGAATCGCTTTGTAATATTTTTGAATATTAAAACATGTTATTGTTATGCTGTATACATTTATTCAAAATCATTAGCAATATTTTTTTTTAATTATCAAAGTTTTAGTCCATTTGAACCAATATTGAACATTTATCTGTTAATTATACATTTAAAAATTCTGTACTAAAACAGAATAAAATTCATAATTGTACATTTTTATTTTATATTACGTAAACATTTTA
>JAUZNC010032035.1:0-20343 GCA_034780395.1 Vannuccia rotundouncinata
CCACATCGAAGTTTATAAGATTGCAGTCTTTCCGCACGGTTGATCTTCTTAACTCTGGATCGAAAATTCGATGTCAATGAACTAGAACTAATTAAGTGCTTGGTTTTGTATGCAAATAGTATTTGGTAATGGTTCTTACAAGCTATCGGATAACTTTAAGTATGAAATAAAGAAACACTATAACCAGTACCTTATAATAACTATTACATGATAATAAGTAATGCTATTCTTTATATACTGCCGGAGTTGATAAATTGTTTCTTTACGAATTTAGTTTAGATACATAAATCATGTTATTGAATACATTATTATTTTTATTATTGAACTAAATCTTTGAA
This sequence comes from Vannuccia rotundouncinata, assembly GCA_034780395.1. Classification (NCBI taxonomy): domain Eukaryota; kingdom Metazoa; phylum Platyhelminthes; order Proseriata; family Coelogynoporidae; genus Vannuccia; species Vannuccia rotundouncinata. The sequence goes on from JAUZNC010032035.1 coordinate 339, forward strand.
ACACACAGACGTGATATTACTTTTTACTATATATCAATTAATCGATATGGTTTATATGTTCATTAAAAAGAAAATATAAAACGTTTCGATAAAACGATAACACAATTAATCAAAATTTTGAGTTTATACCTAATTTATGCTTAGTTTTTAGAAACGAAAATAAAAACTTTATGGAAAATAAAATCTTTATTTAAAATGAGTAAAATTCCTTAAATCGATTAATAGCTAATATGTAATTGTTTTCACTATTCAATTATATTTTTGTACAGGGTAATGCAAAAGTCACACGGCAGTTAAAAATCACAAATCTTGTTAAACAATCTTAATGATTAAGAATTTAAAAAATTGTACATTTGTAAAGTAATTTATTATAAATAATATTGATAATGTTAAAATGTATTACTTGTAAGAAGAATATCCCAGAAGCATCATCTGGAATTGTGTCTATTATTTATCCGCTAATGAGTGTTTCCTATTTGTATAATGGGTCGTCCTAACAGCCGATACTCCAGAAAATCGATGATTACTCGCTAAAAATATTATTTCCGGAATATAAGTAACTAATCCACTTAAATAATTAATAACATGATATATAATACTGTGCGTACTCTGATCAAACAATAATGAATAATGTATTGTCAATGTAGAAATGTTGGCTTTTATATTAGTATACATATACATTTATATTTGTTTAATGTTATATTCGATTGCTTATACATATCGAGGTAATACCTATGTTCAAAATAACGTATTCAAAAACATCATTCAAATTGATACAAAAACTTTGACATTTTCGGTAAAACAGGATATAATAAATCCATTAGACATGATATAATAAACAATAAATATGAAAAATGTAATAATTCAAAAGTTTAATTATGACTGATGCCGATTTGATTTACCTCGTAAACGTATTAAATATCATTTAACATCTTATTATAGCATTATATTTGATTGATAGAATAATACGTTTGTTATAATTTGAAGGTATACTTTCTAGCATCATTCAAAAATATTAAAATTCAAACATTAAATAATAGACTGCAATATTAATAATACAATAACATTATAGCATTAATAATAATATAAATAAATAAAATATTTAATTTATTTCAGAATTCAAAATCAAATGTCAACGAGTTTTCTTTCATTGTTGTCCTGAAATGAAATTAACATTCTTCTTATATTAATTATTAGTTTTTTCACAGTATTAGATATGTTATCAGTGTATTAAAGGGTCTATATGCAAGGGTAAAACTGTGTTTTAAAAATGAAGATTAATATTTTATTCAAACTATTATTTGCTATCCATCATTATCGATCACAAAATTAAGATATTTGAATGTTGTTCAGCACGCAAATTATAAAATATGTTTTGTAGAGGAAAGATTTACTTTTGCTAATAATAATACACGGTCTACATTTTATACATAATTATTTTAGATTCACAATTTGGCAGCAACGACTATTGGTAGACGTTTACATACACAATAATATCGTAGTTATTAATCAAAAATAAAAAACGCATTCCATTATTTTATACCTGCAAATTATATATTTTTCGAGGTAAGATTTGAAATCCTTTCTTCCGCTGAAAACAAATATTTTGGGAAAATGTAATTTAATTAAATTTGATAAATTCTATTTCAAAATCTGACCTGGAATGGTATTGTCAAGGAATAAGAGGGGAAATAGTAGTATTCCAAAGTTGCACACAAAAGTGCAAATCAAAAATAGAACTAGGCAAATTCTATCAATGACTTGAGCAGCAAATTTCCATTGTTTCCGAGCGTTGTCCAAAGATTCTTCGGAAGCCATTTGTTTTGTAATATTTCTAAGTATTTCCAAAATCGACTCCAGCTCCATTTGATATGCATAGACATCTGTTGGAGAACCATTGTGAATCTATTTATATAAATTGTTATATACCTACAGGGTGCTTCAGAATTCCTGATATCAAAATATAGATAATTATATAACTGTCGATTGCTACATTATACCTAGAAATGTAATAAATGAATTTCTATGCTGTAGAAATCGATAGCAATATTGTCCATATTTTGGAATCATTTTACTTTTCATAGATATACACTATCTTTGTTAAAGTTATTTAAAAATTATTTAGCCAATCACAACTCTGGATTTGCCATACACGCAAGCGAAGCAACATACTTTAGTATAGGAATATTAAAGATGTCCAATCTAGTTATATATAATATACAATATCTATGGTAATTTTAGATAGATATGTATGTTTTGTATTCCTTAACAAATAGAATATTCTGAATACCGTTGTCAACATGTTCATTCTGGACCTGGTTGTCAGGTCCATTACTGTCGAAGGGTCCTATTTCATTAATTTGTGTTATGAGGGGACGAATTCTTTCTCCAATGTCAGTTTCAAAAGGAACATCAGGAGGTGTCATAAAGAGACATTTAGCGAACCATTTGTTGATTACTACCTTGATCTATGTGTAAAAAAAACGTAACATAAAAATGAATTATTGTAACATTAAGTATGAGTTATAAAAAATTGTCATTTGTAATTTATACATCACAATATTTCTAAGAGTAATACCTTAGAATAAAACCTTACTAACCTTGCCTATTTAAGTGAATAAATTTCCTTAATTCCATTAACAAATTAAATCCATATATTATTTAAACAAATCACGTGAAGGTATTTCAATATAGATGAAAGATAATAGCCCTTAGAGTTTAAACAAATATTTACTAGCTTTTAATTTTGAATTTTACATTATCAAAATATACAATAAAGGTACTTATTGCTACATAAAGTTGTACTTTTCAATATATTTTGGATGCTTAAATCAACAATCAAAGAAATTGTGCTACACCACATTGAACTAACATGGCGACAGAAGGCTTATTGTTCTGGTTTATTGATCATTTTTGGTAGTTTCACTCACAAATGTAGGCACCTCTTGCAAATATTCGCTCCTGTGATGATAGTTGAGTACACACACGGAGCACACCAAAGATATCGAGCACAATAATATCAATGAAGTGAAGTAAATACCTGAAATAACCATACAAGCTGAGTACATACAACGAAATTACTTTATTTGTATGATCATAAATAAAAAAAGACATTTGTACAAATACTTTTATGACGCTGATTGTTTATCAAGTAAAAAAACGTGAGGATAAATTATCTTACTAATAAGAGGGATTGCAATTGAAGTTGTAGGCATGTTGTCAGCCACAAGGAACAGAAGAAATGTCAGAGCCAAAAGAATATTGACACCTGCAAATGAAATAAAATTATGTGACATATTGATATTAATAATTTTAGTTATTTATATTTAGTCCAACTTTGTTATGTATCTGAAAAAACAAATTACTAATATCCATAGTATGATAGAGTGTTCGTATTTTACCAAACAATTGATAAGGCTTTATTTTAATGCAACATATTCTACTCTAAGTATTGATTTTATTATTGATTAATTATTGAAATAGAATGCCTACTAGTGGGGTGTTGAGTCGATATTCGAACTTTTTCTCTTCTTTTAGTGTGTTGTAACCTTGATAAAAGTGCGCATTTTTGGTGCAAAATACATTGCAATCGGTCTATTAGCTAATAACTAACAAACTAATAACTAAGACCAACAGCAAACATCATACAACGACCATAAAACTAAAAAACACCATACTACAAACAAAAATCATAAACTTCATAAAACTAATAATTAAAAACAAAAACTGATTTTAAAAAGATTTTACTATCTATAGAATCCTTCCGAGTAAGTAAATTCAAAGTTTATAATTACCCAGAGTAACTTTCTCTTCGGCATCTGGTGGCAGAGCGAATGCCAAAAGAGATACACACGATATTAAGGCACAGGGTAATATCAAATTAATGATGTGATACATGTACCGACGCTTAATTTTAATTATAAATTTCATGATATAATATCCATTTGGAAAAGATTCGTAATGTTTCAATATTCGTTCACTGGTTGCAGCTGTAATGTAGAACAAATAGTGTGTACATAGTACATAAAAGTAAGTAATGCTAATTAGTAACTTACACAGTAACATCCATTCCACATTTTTTACATAATGTTTTAAACCGGCTTCACCATAGATGGTACACAGACCAGTTTTGGTTTGCATTTGGTCGTCTGGACATTGTTGTTTCAAGTCAATCTTAAGTTCGTCAAAGTTATTGCTTTCGAAATAAATATAACAAGTCTGGACATCAAACGGAAAGTCAGACACGTTCAATAAACAAATCGAATTCAACATATTCGGTTTCCCAAAAATGATCAGGCCTGTATTTTGAATAAGCATATTCGCGTTTCCACTGGCTTTCTTATCATTTCCTCTAAAATATGAATTAATATAGAACTCTCATATATTTAAGGAATAGTATATTAATGTATCTTGCGGCCAATGTTTGCATACTCTATTCGCTCCGTCATCAACTTACAGATTTTCCTCAAATAACTCTCATTTCATATATATTTGACATTCTTAACCCGGATAATCTCCACGAAAATGTAAGATTAATAATATAATATTAAACACCTTAAGAAGCAAATACTTGGAAAATTTTTGTTTAAACCTTGATTAAAAAAAGATTTATGTAATTTTGGAAAGACCTATTCATACCACACCTGTTCCGAAGAATTATATCTGGTTTCCAAAAGTATTGAGAAGGCAAATGGATCCTTGATATGTTGCCGTATTCTTCTGGATTCCAAACAAAATGGTAGTCATACCATCGCTGCAAATTGTAAAGTACACATTAAATTTTATACACATATCAAAATATGATACATCTACTTACAAAATCCGTCCAAAGGTTTATCTTCAACAATTGATTTACGTCATCCTGTAGAAATAATACAAGTTTGTAATAAATGGATAATTCTACAGATGTACAATATATACTACTAGATTAAATATCTAAACTAATGTATATCTAATTTAAGTATGTTTTTGTGGGCATGATTAATAAAGGAGAAAAAAGTCTATATATATTTATAAATTGAAGTATTAATTATCGGACTTTTTTTCTCCTTTATAACTAATTGTTTTTCAAAAAATTACATAATGTATTCTTTGTTAATTTTGTTATGAATAATATTATTGGTAATTAATTAACCCAGTATTAAATACTTTTCCAAACTTCATGTAACATATATTTACAACGTAAACAACATTTTCTACTCTAACTATTGATTGATCGATTGATTTGATATGATTGATTAAATAATTATTGAAATATCTTTCAAGCCTTATTTAGAAAATCCATACTTAATGTCGACAACATACAGATTATTTAGACGACAGTTGTGTTGGTCTATATAATATATGCATGGGTATAATTTGCACAAAGCTCTCCGCTATAATAAAAACTACAAATACAATCCAAATTAGATTTAAAAAGAAAAAAATACTAAATTATCAAACGTTTATATACACTTGAAATCTTCTTCTGTGATAAGCACATGTTTTATTAATAAAAATTTTTAAAATTATAAATTATAAATTAGGCAAATTTAATTATTTAATTAAAATTATTGAAGTGATTTTTTATAATAGATTTTGTATTAATTATATAGTCTTTTTTGTTATGTGCCTCTCGGACACACTTCACCATACTAGATGTTTTTTGAAATCGTATTAACTGTTTTGATATCGACATTTGTATCGTTTTCACAGATAAGGAGAAGCACATTTCACAGTACTAGACTACAATTATACGGCTTTTTAAACACATACATCAAAACAAATGCAAGTTATATTACTAAATGTCCTATCTGTGTATAAGTTTATTACATTTCCGGGCTATATATATCTAAATGTTGGCATTTAGGCTAAAATAATCTAAATTTTAGGATCGTTATCGGTGCTGAAGATTTATAAAAAGAAGGACGAAAAGTTCTAAAAAGAAGGACGAAAGTATGCGATTCGTAGTCTGTTAACTACGAACTTTCTGATTATATCGAGGTTTCGCTGCGATTATAATTATTTTGAAATATGAAACCGTTTGTGAGTATAGCTGTTACAAAAAGGCATAGTTTGTTAATATACCTACAGTGTAGAATTCGCGCATTTGCTATTGAACATAAAGAGTTTGATATAAACTGTTTTTTCGGACAATTATTTACATATAATGTAATTTCCATAACAATAATTATGTTTTGTATAATAGCCAACACAATTTAAGGAATATCATTTCTTTTTATAGTTTGAGCATTTTGAAATGTTGGCTAATAATATAAAACATATTTACGGGAGGTTACTTTTTTAATAATCGAATGCCTATTTTCCTGTATACAATAACTATTTTCCTGTATACAATAACTATTTTCATGTACCTATTACCAACATACTTCCATGTATGTATATGTTTTAAAAGTATTTTTTCAACTTTTGCTGTGATAAATGACACTGAATTTTTTCTTTCCATTTATGACAATTATGTCTCGTTATTATTATTTTGTTTAAACTAAAATTACGATTAATAATATCGTTATTATTAGGAGCCAACAATCCGTGTTTGAATAGAATTACGCCGTATTTGCATATTCTATATCAACAAAAGTATATTTTAAAAAATCTTTAAGTCAATTTGTTTTCATTAATATTTAATCAATATGTAGTAAATTTTCTATTTTATCACCTTCATAAAAATATAACATCTTTTACAAAATGAAACAAAAAATGTTAACTCTTTTAAATAGAGTAAATGAGATTTGCGTATAGTATTAAAACATTATCGAGATATCGATTGTATCTTACTTATATGATGGGTTTTGCTACACTTCAACGTTTTACATCATTAGAAAGCGATGTAGACATTAAAAGGCACGAATTGTTTGAGCAAAACTTTCAATAAATAGGTAAAGCAATTTATCTTATATTATAAATAATTAGTGTAGGAAAAAACTCACCACTTCGATGATTTGCGCTAAATAAAATTTCATTCGAATCTCCAGCGGTTTGGAATGGTCAGGTACGGGTCTTTCAAAACTATTATGTGCATCTAATCTGGACATATTGAAAAGGTGACCGAGTAAAGCTTTTTCATATCGATCACTTTCAGTCACTGAAAATACAAACAAAAATTGTTCTATAATCATTGACCTATACTATTTATATTATTTTTCTAGACTTGCAGACCACAACGGATTCTAAAAAAATATATCCTGATAGTAATAGTTTAGTTTTAAAGAGGGTTGCGTCAATATTATATAGTGATCAAATTGAATACCTTTTAAAAAATATAATCAATAATTATTTTCATACGTGAATCCTACATGGAGGATTATTACAATTTATCTGAGCGTGCACATATAGTCGGTATCATAGAAAATTCGCGTTTATAGATACTTTGCATTTGATAAATTCATGTTTATAAAAATATATTCATTGTCAATCGATATCCATGTAGTTTTCATATACTTTTTTCAAAATCGCATTAACTAATTTTTATAAAAAAATTAATTTTAACAATTGATGAAATTAAAATATTGTATTTTGTATTAATAAATTAACCAAAGTAAATTCTTACCATGTATATTGAATGTTAAAACCACCACAACTATCAATCTATTCGAAATCTCCATGTTGGGTAAATAAATGTATAAGTTGTTTAGTAATTTTTATATATAACCCTTCTCTTATTAACATTAATCATCATTAAAAAATACCCAATCAAATTAAAGCCAACAAAGTTACACACACATACAATACTTATAATGATCAAAATCTAAATGTTTGTTTTCTACGAGTTTGGCATATACTAAAGTTTACTAATTGTTACATTACAAAATGAGTAAGTTTTCGTTTAATTGGAGAACAGTCTTTCAAAATATTTGATTATCATTGAATATTAATTTTAATTATATCTGGAATATTTTCACAATTTTTAGGATAATGTGTTTATGTATATGTATTGTCTATAATATTATTTTTGTGTAACATTTATAAAGCAATACAATATTTAAACATTACAAACGCATAGGAAAGCTATAAATGATCTCATTAATCATATTGTGTATTTAGTCTACCAATTTTGTTAAAATAATTACTAGTGTATCTAAATTATCATTTAACCGCCAATTGAATTAAATGAATAACACAACACTTGTTTGTATTTTATTTTATTTTACAATTTATAAATTTACTCATTAAAGAAAAGTCACAATTGTACTGCTCATTTATAATAATGCATAATAGTAGATGTTATGTATGGAAATTAATAACTTCTGCATGAATGGAAATTACGAGGCTCGCAATGGTTTTCCAGCATAATTGACTTTAAATCAGTAATACTGTTTTAAAAATTTGACTATGAGAAACAGATTTTTTCAGATAATGATTTTTTATGTTTGGTTACATAAAATACAAAGCAGCAAATAGTAATTACAATTTTTTTTAAATATTCTCCTTAATTATAAAAACAGTAATTTACAACTAGAGCTCCAGAATCATGTTCGACCGTGTCATACTATCTCGAAGAGTATTGACAAGATGTAATAAATATGTATTGTTGTCATAACTGTTATAGTTTAAAAGATTCTGTAAAATATTAATAAAAATAGTTGTTTTCTTTTCGGTTGTTTTTTTTTATAATAGTACAAATGGTTCCAACTAATCTAAACTACAAATATATAAAATTACTCAAATTAGTCAATTAAGCTAAAAACAAGTTGTAATGATCGTAATTAAAAACAATTAAAAGCATTTTGACAGTATTTACAATCCTTAACAAAAAACGCAAAATGGTCGTACTACAATTGCAAAATCAAACTAAATTGATCAATTTTTGTAAACGCAAACGTTGATAAATTGGTTAACTAAATTATTTACGATTTGATTTTCGGATGTATCTGAGATAAAAAATAATATTGAATGATAGTTATGTAATTATTAAGCAAAGACCATCCATTTACATTGATAATCGAAAATCAATATTTGATACATTTGATTAAAATAAAAGTAGTCTATTGTTATAAAATTAAAAATCATCGCAACAATTAAATTATGTTTTTAATAGAAAATCGAAATCTGCTATAAAAACTTTAAATTAGCCAAATCCATTATTACACTGGTAACAATTAAAATATTGGCCAAAATCAATATAATTGTATATAAAATATCGATCACTTCATTTATTCAAGTTTATAATAGAAAAATCGAATTCTCCATATGTTATTTAGTATTAATAGCAATTTTCAAATCCCTTCATTAGACATTAGAGATTCCGTTAATTAAGTTTTATTAAATTGTATTAAGTTCCATTTATTAATCCTACTACTTACTATATATCTGCTTAAATAATGGTAACTAACTAAGTTTTTTTTATTTCGGACCTTATAAAAACATTTAAAAAGTGCAAAACTTGAACCAAATCCATATTTTAATTATTACTCATATGTAACGCTATCCTGCTTTAATGAAACATTCTATACATTAGCCGAAACATATGTACAAATATAATTTGTAATTAGTTTTGATAAAATAGACCTGTTATTATATAGATGAGAAACATCCTTTACACATTGTCATACACCATTATAGTTTTTTCTGATACATTAATCATTCCATAACAGATCTCTAATAAAATGTGACCTCAGTAAATATACATATACTGGCTATTTGAAATACAGCGCAGGGTAAGCCAATGCAATTGGGTACTTGATTATGCACATACGAGTAATACTACATCCGATAACGACATCCGAACGTGTTGATAAATAATATTTATAGAATATCATTTATTACAATTTATCCATGCAGTGTTCATACATATTTTTAATAAAATGGAAACAATTCGTAAACAACTATTGGTGTTATGCTTTATTTGCATCATACATGGTAAGTAAAACGTATACTATTTAGCTCATAAAATAGTTAAGGTAGACATAAATAAATATAATATTCGTAACCATTTTTAACCATTTTTAACTATAATATATCACAGCAAACAAATTAAAATAAAATTAACGTTTCACTATTCGGAAGATGCAGAACAATTCTTAATTATTTGTTATAATTATAAATACATTATAATCTTTTAAATGTTGTTGCAGCAAGTAAATGTGACAACCAGGAAAAGGCATTGCTTCAGTATTTATTCGACCCCTCTCGAGTTGATGCTCACAATCGCCTGGAGCGACCTGTTGCTGACCACTCGAAACCGGTGGAAATTGAACTTACGTACAATTTGATACAAATCATCGATGTTGTAAGTATTTTGTGCGGACGACACTCATTTTTACATAAATCTAATTTTATTGATTTTCCGATTATACATAACATTTTAGTTTTGATTTTTAAATTAAAAATGTCGCATTTTGAAAATGTATTTGTTTTAGATATATAAGTTAGTTTCAAATAACACGAATTATTGAAAGTACCAGAATTAAAATCTTCATTGGTTGAATAATTTAAGCTTATTTATAGAATTTAGATGTAAGGTTTGCTATAACATTTAGGTAAATTAGTTAATTGATTTAATTTTGCGAGTTTCATTAAATAAATATTTTAGAATAAATCAAATATAGATATGTTGTTAATTTGGTTTTAAGTAAATAAAGGATTTTTCTTTTTATTGTTGTGTGTTAATTAATAAATGAAAAACATTCGTAAGAGACGGTTTTAAAAAATTATAGATATTGAGAATTTGATAACATTTACCAAAAAATTATTTTAATGTTATGTAAGGGGTACTTGAAAAATTAATTCACTCTAAATGAGGTAAATACCACCTAGCTACTGCCCTCACCCCCACATGTTGTAAAATTCATATTCCGTATAAAATGTAGGCGCAACCGATTCATAAAATACCATTGTGAAATGATAATTTCAATTCTATAAGGAATATATTTTCGGAAGCTCAAACGCAAAATGGGATATTTTAGTTCACTTCCAAAAATCAGCAATTGATATATCATCAATCATCAAATATAGTTTTGCTAAAATTTGTCCAGAACTGAAGTAACAGTAAAATGTTATAAAATATGTTTAGACGTGAGTTTGTTTCATACTTATTATTGAAATATATGTATTACCTTTTTAAATGATTAGTAAATGTACAATATATTGATTTTATAAAAGGATACCAATTATGTGTTTTTAACTTTTAAATAACTAAATTTTGACAGAATGAAATAAAGCAAGTCTTGAAGACATCTATTTGGACTCAAATGGTAAATATTTATGTTTTTTATAAATATTATACAAAGTAAACTTTAAAAAATGTCAGAGGACTTTACTTGACAGTGTATTAAACTTACCGATTTGTTAATATAGTACAGACAATTACCAGCATTACATGCATAGTTTCAAACTCTTTTATTTTTTTAAATACATTTAAAATGTTTATTAAAACAAATATATAAACATATTACTGGCACTATAAGTGAATTTATTTCATTAATATAGATTTACTTAGTTTTGATACACGACATCATTTAAATAATTGCTATTGTTTGTGAATTGGTTGATTTAATGTTAGCGAGCTTACGCACTATTAATCATTACTATGAACAAGCAGTTGTGAATGTTACAGAATCATCAATTATTCCTGTAAAACTATTATTTCAAAACAGTTTATTTTCTATAGAATATCAAAAAGCGGTACAGCTCTATCACCGTTTTTTATTTCGAGTTGACAGATGATTTATAGTAGACTGGCTTAATTTTTGTAAAAGGCAATTAACGCAATACATTTTGAATAGATTATAGTTTATATCACATAGAAGCTTACAAAAAATTAAATCATTAGGGTAATGCCTTAAATCAATAAATTACTTAAACAAATTTGTACATATCATTTTGTATAACAGAATTGGAAAGATTATCACTTTGTCTGGGACCTTGAGCGTTTTGGAAATATTTCCTTTATTAATATCCCCCCTTCACAAATTTGGATTCCTGACATTCTCTTATACAACAGGTATGAAAAAATATAATTTTAATATTGTAATCAAAATTATTGTAATATTGTCCCAAAACGTACTTGTACATTTCTGAGAATGATATCAATATAATTGTGTATATTTTGTTTGTGAATTAATATGTAATTATAATAATAGTATTAGTAGATATAATATTATAAAACATAAAGGTATTAAAGTGTATTTTCAATGTGGCTTCCAGTTTGGATACATAAGAACTATTTTCACTAAAGCTAACTCGAAACACTTTTTGACACATGTGATGAGGAATATTATTACCTGCTGCAATAATTTCATAATAAAATGCTAAACAATTTTGAGGGGATGTTTTATAAACAATATCATTAATATAATTCCACAATAAAAGCACATGAAGTTTTATCGGGTGATGGTGGAAGCCATTCCAGATAAGATCCACGTCTTCCATTGCATTTATCAGGAAATGGATGGATTCCATTTTGAATAACAATTTGGGTATAATGAGCAGGTGCTGTTATACACAATTTGTTGCAACATTCCAAATAATTTTCACCATTAACATTTCCATCAATAACATAATCAGTAACTTTGGCAGAAGAAGATATTCCTGGCCAGACATTCATATCTAATTTGATGGATACCTTTTGTTTTCATGCGATGTATCCAGCTCAGAAAATAGAAATGTGTATTTTTACAGTTCCATCAATAAAATTATCCAACAATTGTAGTCTTATATTAGGATAAATAATTTGAGGACGCAACATTGTTAACAGTTCTGTTTTGTTGTATTGTACATTCCAGTGCGAACGAAAATTTTGAAAATTCAGCAGACACACAGGTCACAATTCATCACAATGGAAACATAGATTTTATGCCACCAGGAATTTTGTATTCGACATGTGACATGGACATCACTTACTTTCCTTTCGATCAGCAAACGTGTTCGCTCAAGTTTGGCAGCTGGTCCTTCGATATCACTGGAATTGTACTTCACCTACATTCCGAAAACGATAATCAAACTGAGAAGTATTCTCTCAATAGCAGCGTTGTTCTTATAAATAATTATGTGAAACATGGAGAGTGGAGGTTAATTAGTAAGAAACCTAATACTACTAGTTTTTATCAATTTAATTATTGTAACACATCGTAAAAGAAGATCCTCAGTTGACGTTTTTCGAAATTGATACGGACATTTGTAAAAAAAACATTATGCGACATCAATTATAGCTATCAGGCTTAGCTAACTTTGCGCACTTGTTTTTTTGATGGCATTTATTATTGAATAATTTCAGTATAGTAGGTCTTTGACTTTTCTTAAAATAAAGTGTTACTACTTTTAGCGCAAAATTGACTTTGAAGTCCCATGTAGATTTATCACAATCAACAAGAATTTATAAATTTTCTAAATTTTTTGAAACATGTGAAAAGTTGATGTTACTAACTAAATATTAGTGATATTATATAGTTGGTATTATGTGATAATCCACCAGTTATAATTGAAGTAAAAATGAATACACATATTCAACATTTTGAATTATTTGAAGAAAGAAAATTATTGTTTTTTTCTTAATTTTGAATAAAAAATAGTTCAAATATTTTAAATGACCGATATTTTAGTATATATTTTTTATAATTTTTGCTACTTATTTGAGACAAAAAAATCATGGACTATCCCTGAATTGGCCAAAATATGAAAGGGCAAACCGCCTGTATAAACCCTTTATGCAATATTATAGAGACCGCATACTATTAAAATGGGAACCCTTTATCCATCACATTAATCAATTGCTGTATATTGCATACTTGCCAACATTTTTACATATTTTATAAGGAAATGTTTTATGAAAATGGGATATGCCCTTTCCCATTACATACTATTATCTATTTTACAGGTGCCGTTAACAAAAGAAATCTTTTCTCTTATGATTGCTGTCCTGAACAATATTATGATGTTACCATTGTCATCAAAATACGAAGGAGAAGTTCATATTACACATTCAATCTGATTCTTCCTTGTATCATAATTGCGGCTATTTCGCTACTTCTCTTTTCATTGCCTCCCGATGCTGGAGAAAAAATATCTTTAGGTAATTAATACAATGTAAATTAGCAAAATTTGAATAAATTCGTACAATATAATGACTATTTGAAGAGATTTTCATTAATGAGGATCCTCAATTCTTAGATAATGAAAATCTGATTTGAAATACAATTGTGCACATTAAATAGAATACAATTAAGTAAAACGAATATTTTAAAGTGTAATGAAATATTAAGGTTCCTTGATTAAATAAATAATACATTATGTGAATTATTTGTATTGCTTAAGAAGTAAACAAATTGATTTAATATTTTAAATACTTTCCACAGAATACAATTTTCAACTGTACGTTATAAATTGACAATATTACATTATCCTCAATTAAATAAATGCATTAATAAACATATTTTATTCCAGGAATAACCATTCTGTTGGCTTTCACGATGTTTTTGATGATTGTCTCGGATAAATTGCCGAAAACTTCATTTACAATTCCAATAATAAGTATGAATATCAATGTCATGCTTTAATTCTAACTTAATGATTTTTTGATATGTTTTCAATTTGTTTTTTTATATTCACATTCATATTTTGATATTATACAGAGTGTAAAAGGATATAACCGCAATAATGCATTAATATATAGAGGTAATAGATGCCTGCTTAGATATTTCAAAATTATACGCCAATAGATGTGTAGCACTAAGTGTGGATCAAGTAAAACTTATACATGACAAAGCCCCATGCTTCAAGGCATTCCATATCCAACAATTTCTCATAGATAACAAGTTGACTTATTTCGACAATAAGTGATACAGGTTATTCGCCAGATCTCAATAGTAGTAGGCGATGACGACCTCAAACTCAAACAAATCCTCCTTTGTTCGAACAAAGACCCCCGCCCTCTTCATCCACCATCATACTATAAACAATGAACGCAGAGAAAATAGAAAACGCTACACAACTCTGATCAAAAAGGCAACACTATACTAGCTATAACACAGATTGCTAGCGCCTATCACTACTGTAAGAAGGATATAAGACTAAATCAAAAACTAAGGAAAACAAATTAATACAAAAAGTAAAATAATTACCAAATTTGGAAAAAAAACTCTCTCACATATACTGTCGTGGGACTAGAATACAATGCAAAGCGGAATGTGTTAAGAAGCCCGCCAACTTTTAATCAATAAAAAGGGTGGAATTGTCCCAGCACTTATCCTCCTATTTATTACATTGGAAACAATAGCAGCACCCATCGGCTAAAATATCTCCCTACCTAAACAAGCCTGACGGAAATTTCCCCTTCAAAGGTACATGGTGTAGAAAATCAATTCACAATGAGAGGCAGACATTGCTTAAATGCAACTCTTTGCTACCGGTATCTATTGATTGTAATTGATATTCTCTCACGTTATACATGGGCAGTACCAATTAAACGAAAAACACCTGTTTCACTCTACGCGGCTTTTAAAACCCTATTTCGCAAGATGACACATGGACGAGTGCTTCATCGTCTCCAAACGAATCAGGGTTTTGAGTTTTAAAATCGACTTCTGCGCAATTTTAAGTGGCATAAAAGAATATAAGGCAGCAATTTGTAAGACGATTTAATTATACACTCAAATGATGCATGTGGAGTGCTTTCATGAGACAGGTGAATCATAAGTGGCTTACACTTCTACCAAAACTACTAGACTCCTAGTGTTAACTGTACAATTGTCAGAGCTCCTGCAGATATCACAGCTGAAAATGAAGTAGATGTGTGGCTGTGTGTGAATGGTAAAAATACTGCGGATTCATCCAAAAAAGAAAAAAAATTGCTATAGGACATCGTGTTCGAATTTCTAGACATAAGGCAATCTTTGAGTCATTGAGTCATTGCAAATTTGTGAGTCATTGCAAATTTGTATAAAACTATTTACTATTACAGGACGTGGTGCTTTTTCTGTGGAGTAACATTATAAATAGTATATTTCAATTAGTTTGAAATGTGTTTATAATAATGTTATACTCAATGTATAAACACCTTCCATACTACTAATTAAAATTTAAATTCCATCCTTAACCTATAATCATTATTATGATAAGCCGATGTTAAACACACATATACATTATCCTTTGTTTCTTTTAACTTCCCTCTTTGTTTAAGGTATATACTTTTCGGCTACAATGATAATGTGTACACTGTCGTTGATTTTTACAATACTCGTTCTTAATTTTCATCACCGTTCTGTCGATAGTGGAGACATCCCAATGTTTGTAAGTCGATTTAATTAAAGACATATTTTAATATTTTAATTATATGTTACATTTAAGATTGGATTATTTTCCTAAAAAATTAAACGATTATCTACTTTTTTTCGTTTCAATAGATTCGCGTGATTCTCAACAAATGGATAGCAAACTGTCTTTTTATGACACCACCGGTACTTAGAAGGAATTTCGAAAACAAGGAAGAAGAAAACATAGAACCCAAGAAAGGTACAGTTGACAGTTTGTCGAGTGGCAATTTTTCGATTACTAAAATTAAATAACCTCAATTAGATTTGTTTTTAGATTTTAAGATGTGTCTATGATGTGTACATTGACATATGATAATCTAGTCATTATTAGCTATGACATTAGGTTAAATTAATTTGATGACAAACAGTATGAAATTTACATCATAATTTAAAACATATATCGCTACTTCTTCAAACAAAATGATTTAATTTTAATCGAGGTACAGTATATGTAACTGATATAACACTTGTACAAATGTTTATATTAGGATAATTCAACCGAAACTGTAAAATCACTTGAATCCTTTAAATAAGGAAATTTTAATTAATAGTTTGATATTTGTTATTAATGTATTATATTTTTTATCAGTTAATTGTGATACCATTTGTGATACTAATTACACTGTTTTTACATAAATTATACAATAATCATCTCACAATTAAGGAATAATGTTTAATGTATAATATATCATGATCTAATAAATTAAAGTTAACTTTATTTTAGAAAATTCCGAATTACTCTTAATCTTGACTGAACTTCAATGTATCTCGAAGCAACTGAAGGAGGATGAGATGAAAGCAAATATTGAAAAGCAGTGGAAATTTGCTGCTCGAGTTGTTGACAGGTTGTGTTTAATCTTCTTCTCCATCTGCACCGTTCTTTGCACTGTGGCAATGTTTTTATGGTCTGTTCCCCTTGACTAACTCACATGTGCAGGTAATTTTCAATCATTAAATGTCATTTAATATTTTGTTATCTCGGAATATGTCTTGCAATGTAATACAGGTAGAAAACAACAAAAGTTAAAAAAAAAAACATATATTAAAATATAATCCCTGAAAATGTTAAACTTTATTTTAAATGGTTCTCCACTAATACTCAGAGTGATTTGGAATTCTTCAATACACATTTTTAAAATTATATCATGAACAAATCTACTTGAATTATTCTTCCAAGTGCAGCCAAAATAATTTTAAAATGTAAACGCACTATATTTTCTTGGAAGATTGTAGTGAGATTCGCAGATTGTATCGTTGGCTATTAAAGACGATTAATGTAAAACTACATTTTTGATGAATAGTTGACTTGTTGGTACATTTCAAGAAATATATTCGAAACAACTAAATTGAGAGTTTATCCCCTAACATTGTAGTCTTAGATAACACTTTTGTTGTTGTAATTTTCTATTTTTTTCTATTTTAGATAGTCAACTTCAAAGAAAATAGAGCGAGCGACAAGAACCCTGACTAAAAGCGCTAAAAACTGGAAACTTTTTAAATCTATATTCTTTTGACTACGTTGAGCTGTTTGTTTCATGAATTTGTTTCAAATTGATGTTATTATAATTCGTATTGCGGTACTTGTTATCAGACTATTATTTTTATGTATGTTAGTTATATCTACCTAATATATATTCTGTATACGATTTTACTTCATATTTTAATTTGTGCAAGGGTTATGTTTGTTATCATCCCTTTCATACATAGAATGTGTTAGCTACTATATTAATACATTTATCGATATTATATACATGTATACAAAGTTATAATTGTAAATTTAGAATTGCAATTACATTCAATTGAACGAAATACTTATTCATTTTATTTAATAATAAATTTTGAAATCACTTTATACAAGTAAACAATTAAAATACACAAATCCTTAACTTATTATTTGTAAATATTTCGAAAACATGTATGTCAATACATCATCAGTCATATCTGAGAAATATATTCGACTTTTTGAAATAATTATTTATTATTAAAATGTTTGATTAAATTGTTTGTTTAAACGATAACTTGATTAAAACGAGGATGTTTGTTTATTTCAAATAAAATGTCGGATTTCATAAAGTTTGATTAAGGACATAAAAATACAAATATTTACTGTTTTTTCCACCTATTTTTTCACCCGGCCCTAGTTGAAAAAATAGATAAATCATCAGAATGAAGTTTAAGTATTTAAACTAAAATATTACATATTATATTATAAAGAATGTTTGCGTATTTAGAATAATATGCATTCACCGTTAAGTAACAACAAATCAAGCTCTATTCACGTTAATAATGTATGAAAAATGTACACATTATTGTTAGTTTCGTTTGATCTGAAAAAACGCGCTTTTCATTAAACAAGATTTTTTTATTATTTTTATTATATACAAAATTAATTAACATCTATGTATAACAAATTTAATCAATATATAACATATACATTTGTCAATGATATTTTAGTAAACTGCATTCAACAAATGCCTGTATCTCCTTGCGAGTATTCAATTCAATTCGATGCGATCGTTTCATTTCGAGCACTTGGTACAGACAAATCGATCGAGCACGTTGGTGTCCGAGGGTATGCGGTGGTTGCCGTAATAATATACAACTTTTTTTTGTATGATTTAATACGTGGGACCGGGCATTATCATGTTGAAGTATGCAATATTCTGGAAGTATGTCTATATCGCTGTATTCTTCCGAATCAACAGTCGGTGCTTTATTGGTGCTTATTAAAAACATAAAAATAGCTAATTTAAAATACTTATAAGTGTTAAAAGACGCACAGACTGCTCATATTATGTGACATTGTAATACAGTTATACTTTTAATAAACATAATTCTAACTTACAAATTTCTAACGATTTAAAGAATTAATTTTTATTGTTGATTTTTTAAATTAAAAAAAATGTATATAAATAAGCCTTCAAAAAATGTAAAATAATGCAGCATAAAACGAACTGGACTATCATCATACCCTATAAAAATGTTTCCCTCACCAGTATGTGAAAGTGCCAACAATCCCGGTATGGATAGGGTTAAACGATTGTAAGGTTAGCTAATAAAAGCTAAACAATTAGTCAACTGAGTAACTCATGCTATTCACTCCCTAACTTATTTTTATACATTTTAATATTTTGTTTACGCTATCGAATACATGTTAACAATTTGATAAAATAGACATAATATGGTTTAATACATATAATAACACGTTTTTAATTTTGATTAGTTTTAATTTGATATGTAGGATACAATTATAAACACAAGTAAAAAATGAAATATTTTTTAAAGCTTGTAGGTACATGTTTATTAATCATTTAAATAGTCTACACTTCTTAAGCTAAAGTTAACTTCAAATTCAATAAACCAAACAAATTAGCTTAATATGCATATAATAAAATTTTAAAAATATTTTAATTTACTTATTTCTTTATGGTATAATGTGTGAACGTCTCCGCCATAATACTCAAAGCCTCGCGTAGACTCTATATCCTCAAAATTCTGCGCACCAAAGGATGCACTTTGGAAGGTGTATGAATCACTCATTAGATCAGTACTCACTTATGGCTACCCCGCGATGTGCAACATGAGTAGCACTCAATTTCTTCGGCTCCAACGCGTCGAGCAACGAGCGAACATATTATTGGCACCAACCCCCGCACCACCATTTCCACATTCACCAAGTATTTGTGTGTAGCGGTCGCTTCGCAATTAACGACGAAAGAAGAACACCCTCTCCAAGATTTGATGAAGACTCCTTGTAC
>JAUZNC010032046.1:0-20341 GCA_034780395.1 Vannuccia rotundouncinata
AGAAAATGCTGTTATTTATAAACCTTTATTAAGCACAACAAAATTCAAAATTTATTTATATAATTTAGAGAATGTACAGTCGATAGTAAAATATATTTGGTAAATTAACTGATTTATGGATTTCCATGCTATTCACAAAGTACTCACAATGGAGAAGTAAAAACTAGTAATAAATCCAATCATTTATTAATCCAATGTTTTAACAAAAAAAATTACAATTATAGCTTCGGTTAAAAGGTTTTTTTTAACTATGCAAAGTATAATTTAAAATGGGTATACTATGAGATGGTTAAAGGATGCAAATATCTATAAATTTATTGGAAATACCTCTTTGTCAAGTAAAATTTTGATTGCATTATATATTTACATTAAATATACATTATATATATTGTTATATATAACACTATAACCATTGATAATTAACTTATCTAGATTGGCAAATCGATAGCAAACCGATTAAAATTAATTAAATTGACTTAAATAAAACAATTCTCCAGAAAAACATATTGTTATAAATATTGAATACACGACATTAAGCACTCATAATATGTATAAAATTGAAAGAACTTACTTGTACAAAGATATAATGACCTATTTGGTCTACTTCACAGCTCTATTTGTAAAAGTATGGGCCTAACAAGATTTCGCCATTTTATGGGCCTAATAAGGTTGCGGATCTAGATAAATATTAGGTATTACAATATCAATATATAACAGTAAAATACTCATTGACTTAGATATTATTTATCCAGTCCGACAAACTGATCAAAAAACGTCCAGAGCGCATTTCAATTATATACGGTATTAGTTTCGTTTTAAAGAGGGAATTCAATCAATATTATATATTTTAAAAGGCTTTTGATGGACTGAATGCATTAATAACTCCCATGAATTTCGTATTGATTATCGATTCCTCCGCAGACGTTTATTACTATTGAACGTTGCCGGTCTAGATAAATAATACACAAGTCAATAATAGATCAATAATAATACTATAACCATAGACATTACACTATAACACAGTAAGTATAGATTTATAATGTGTATAGTTTTAACCATAGAGTAAGTATAATTACTCTATGGTTTTAACTATATATAATTGAATTAAAACCAAAACAATATCAATAATTACAAATATAAAATTGATAATTTTTAGTTTCCTTAGCAATATTTTTATTAACATCTTATAATTTTAAGGTACGTTAAACATTTTCATTGTATGCATAATAATATAAATTTTAAAAATAAGTAATCTTTTTGTATAATTTTTATGACATTAAACGTTTATTTATTTTTATTTCAATAATTGTAAGGTTTTATTTTTTTTATTTAAAATTTTTTTTATTAAATTCATTATATAGTCCTTATATTTTTTATCTAGTAATTATATTTTCCTTCCGACTGTAAAAATGTACTGTTATTTTTCTTTTTCATTTCTGTAGTTACCATCATCAAAAAATATGCCAAAACAGGAAATCGAAAAAAACGAAAAAAATCTGAGCAACACTGTAGAAGAGGTAACATTTATTTAATACAATTTATGTTAAAGTTTCATATTTACTTATTTATTATTTATCTAGTAATTATATTTTCCTTCAGACTATAAAAATGTACTGTTATTTTTCTTTTTCATTTCCGTAGTTACCATCATCAAAAAATATGCCAAAACAGGAAATCGAAAAAAACGAAAAAAATCTGAGCAACAATGTAGAACCAGAGGTAACATTTATTTACTAGATTTAATAATTGTATGACCGACCGTAATTTTTTTATTTTTGTATTATTTTAGAATGATCCTGCTTGTAAGCATTGAACAATTCAATTTTTACAGTATTAGTTTTTATTTTTCTTAACTTGTAAGCGACAGCAAATTACTGTTTAATGTGTGTAATTCATATATAAAATAAAAATTCATTTTTAACTAAACTAAAAATAAAATATATTATTAAGAACTTTAATTAATTATTAAACTCTGATTGTCTACTCTGATTCAGCGCATATTGAAAGAACTGAAATATTTTAGCATATTTATTTATCGAACAATAATTACTATGTATTACATTAGCTTCTTTTTATAGTATCCATTATCATTAATTAAAAAATAACAGTTGAAAACACTTTTCTACTCTCTTTTGTCTCTTGAGCTTAATCTATAACGAGTTTTAATTCAAAACTCATAGAATACTTAGAATCAAAACTCATAGAATACTTAAAATCAAAACTCATAGAATACTTTGAATCAAAACTCAAAGAATACATAAAATAGAAGACATAAAAATAGGGATATGAAATAGGGAAAACATTGTTCAGTAAGATAATAGATGTATTTTTGCGATGTGAACTTGCTTAAGTTGAATTGATAAATTTTGTTAAATTGTTCTCATTTTTATACTTGCCATTAAGTATAAAAATTATTACTAATGATTATTTAGTAAGTTTAAAATATATAGGAAATACAAATATGCTTCGAATCAGTAATATTTCGTTTATATAGAGGCAATAAATATTGAAATTAATATTAATTGCAAGACTCTATTTTGATACTACGTAGTAAAAAAGGAATTTATTATGTTTTAATATCAAATAAAATAATAAACGATATATAAAGATGTCAACATTAGATTTTGAAATAATTATTTTTGAATATCTGAAGTGCGCTCCTTTTTAATGTGCATTTTAGCTGAGATGAAGAAAAAACCTCTGTATCCTGGTCAGGGTTCGCAAAACCGCGGGGCTGCACCACCTCCCACACAACAGTATGGTGCCCCGCCACCACAGCAGGGCTACCAACAACGTCCACAGGGCTATCCACAACCTCAGCAGGGCTACCAACAACCTCAGGGGGGCTACCAACAACCTCCTCAGGGCTACCAACAACCTCAGCAGGGTTACCAACAACATCAGCAGGGCTATCCACAACCGCAACAGGGCTACTATCCTCCTCCACAGCAAGGTTACGGGTAAGAAATATATAACCTTGACCTCGATAACTACTTTCTAATGTATACCAATCAATGACACTGTTCCAGAGGTCCACCACAACAAGGTTATGGATATCCACCACCTCAGCATGGCTATGGCTATCCACCGCGACCCTCCCTGGGCTATGGCGGACCCATGCATGGGCAGGGATTCCCGCCACCCCCGCCTCCCGGGGCCTGTTATGGTGCAGCACAGCAGCAGGCGCAACAACAGGGGAATGCAGGTCAAGGTATGTCGTAACAAAAGCAGAACGATTTAGGATGATTACGTGATGTTTGTTGAAAATGAGAGCGAACCAAGACTGCAGCTTTACAGATTCTACATTTCTACGTATTCAATTATATACTAATATAATATCAAAACATTTATTATATGTCCAGGCTCTCTCTATCATTTTGAAAAAATTGTACATGCTTATGTCACATACATGACATTTTGTTATAACGATATTGGTATTCTATATGTTTTCAGATTTAATGATGTTGGGGGCTGTTACAGGTAGGTTGAGTTATATATCCATTAAATTCCGATAATACCGCATGTAACATGCAGAAAAATTGTGGTTGAAAATATAATTGCGAAATATAAATCAGCAAAAGATAGTCGAACGTCTTGATATAACTACTGACTAGTATGGTTATAAATTTCTTATAAATAGTGGTGTTTTTCTATTTTATTATTTCATTGTATTTCAATGAAATGGGCTTAATGTTGATAATTTATCTGGAATATTTCTTCTATAAATCCAAAAACTAAAATTAAAATAATAGACAAAAAACGTGCATTATAAAATATGACTTTGTTAAACTTTTTGTTTTAATTTAGATAATCCAGGTTTGATGATGGCGGGAGCCTTAAATAGGGGTGAGTCACTTTTGCTACATCAATGTCGCTAAAAATGTGTTTTTTAATTGTAAACTTTTAGTTAATTTTATGTTAATGACGTGTTTTTTGTTTCTGGTTGCAAAAACCAAATCGTTGCTTTGACAAATTTCTATATTCGTAAAATGATTATTTTCTAACAACCAATTTCACGGTCGTCTAAAAATTACAAATATTAAAAAGGAAATTTATTTTTAGGTGGTGGTGGCGGTGGAGGAATGGGGGGTGGCAATAATGGATTGATGACGGCCTTGATGATGGGAAACATGATGAGTAAGGAAGAACCATATTTACGTATTTAGTTGACCAATAAATTATGCTTTAACTGTATTTTTTATAGAAAGAAAATCTTCAGATTAATGTAATGGATATACACCGGTGTTATACTAATCAGGTAATAAAGTTGATATTACACAATAATTCGGTTTTCTAGAATCAGAGTATTCTGTTAAACAATTCTTGTTTATCACATATTCGAAATTATATTGAAGTATTATCCACTAGTTGCCAATACATGTTAAATAGTTCTAAAATAATTATTTCAGATTCACTGTTTCTACGATCAACATTATCCTTGGCACGTTTTTGTAATGAAACACATTTTTATTTAATATATTTCATTTAAACACAATTGATTTCTTTCTTACTAATCCATTTTTTCGTAATTAAATTAATTAATTATGTAGATTTAATTAACTATTGCGCAGTAATGCATTATTTGTTAAAGAGATATAAGTAAATTTGCTGATGTTAGAAATGCTTAGTCAAATATTGGTTAAATGTAACTAAATGTTTAGAATGTAACTATTTTTCAAGAATGTTAACAAGTTCGTTCGCGACAATCAACTTACCTATTTTCGAACAAATTTAGATTAAGAGTTTCAGCATATTAGTTACATATACTAATATTGAGTACGTTGTAAGATACAATATAAATAAATAAGTAAAAACAACACTATGGATGAACAGAATCATTTAATTAATCATTATGTATCATAGACATTATATATCTATACTATTGTTGTGTAATGTCTATGTTATGTATACAATAATAATTAAAAGAAAAATATCCAATTGCGACAAAGGGTTAATGTTTAATTAATACCATTCATCATTATTAAAATATAGAAGCTACATATTTAAATTGTATAATAATGTCACCAATTTAACAAAAATCATGACTATATATAAAGATAATCGTACCAAAAGGCAAGCTGAAATCTGGAATATCTTTGGTTCAAAATGGAAATTTTGAAAATGGCGCAAACATTACACTTGAAAAAATTTATACACAATCTTGGTGAATGCGATGCCACCATACACAATAATTCCATACAGATTCCACACTAATCAAGATGGGAAATCATTCTATTTCAAGTCAATACTAATTTATTATTTTAAATCGATATTTTTAAAATCGCCAATGTCATAAAATCTACAAAATTTCCAATCCAGTCATATTCCTGATACATACATACCAGTCTGTACATTAAAAGACCTCAGAGCAGGAGTTTAGTGAGTAAATAGCAAGGAATAAGAACTGAGGAGAAATAGTTCGCAAATTTTCAAAGATCTAAAATCCTTTAAGACAATTTATTCAACAAAAAAAGCGTGAATTTACTTACTGGAAGGTCTAAATATAGATAATACAATTTATTTCATAGGGTAAATTGTGTTAGGAGAGAAAACCATTAGGGCTACATCCATTATTCAATTACAATACTAATCTGCGTTGTGTATTCAGAATATAACAATATCAGGCTGGATACAAGTCAGTGAAAGACACAAATCAGGAGAGGAGCAAGTGGTTAGAAAAATATAACAGTACCTAGGCCTCCAATTTCTTTTGGAAGGTGGGCAGTTTACCACGCACCAATATTCCCAACAATCCAACCAGAAAATTACAAGGACCACTTTTGATATTGTTTACAAAATTAAGTTGGCTACAATTTTAGGATATCATTAAAAAAAAGATTTCATAGTTTTCAAAGAAGACCATTTCCATTCTAATAATATGAGGTCTGAAGTATATAAATTACAGCCGTAACAAAGGATAAATAAGACATAGAAAATAGAAATAGTTTTCGGAAAATGGACTAGTAGTGCACGAGGGGGATTTCTGATCTTAGTGACGTCATTAAAGTGTGACTACATGTGACGTCACAATATGATAGCGGGGAGGGTGACGCGGATACATCGCATTATTAGCAGTGGATACAAGAAGTGGGTGGAGGTGGGAGGGGGGGGGGAGAAGCAAGGAGAAAGGCAGCTGAGAAGAGAGGATCTGGAGGGGTTTGTTTGTCAGAGAATATTGCACTTTTTGGATTTTCCCAATCTCCTGTGGGAGGTGTAGTTGGTCAGGTATTGAAGTTGTTTTGTGTTGAGAGCGCGCGCACGTTTACTGCAGAGAGAGAGAGAGAGAGAGAGAAAGACAGAGATAAGCTTTCTAATCGTTAATAATATAGATACTGTAATGTTTATAACTACAATAGACAGGAAATCAAAAAAAAATTAATTCAGAGTATCGATCGATATTTAATAAAATGTTGGTTCTAATTTAGATCTTCAGTCTAGTAGTTAAAAATCTATGAATATTAGAATAGTTAAATAGTTTACAAAATTTGAGTAACAAAGTTAATTGCGAAAACATAAAAAAGCTAGTTACACAAAGCCTTCTCCGACTATTCTTGAAATTAACGTCAGAATATTTACAATTCCTTCAGACTACTTCGTCAAAAAAGTATTCTGCTATTATAATAGTATAATTTTTCTACATTTCAGTGCACTAAATGTTGTGCTACAATCATTAAAATTAAAGTAGGTCAAGGTCGTACAAAACTAGGTCGATTAGTCACCTAAATGCGCAATACCGAATGCAACATGTGAAGATTTCTTATAACAATACAAGTAGTGACGGAGGTCCCAGCTAGACGAACAACAAGGATGTTAACTGTTGTTTGCAAACGTATTATTATAAAATCAATACTCCCCTATTTTCCAATAGTGTACCAAGATTGCAGCGAGATACCTACATTAGCAGGTCTGAAGGGGAAATTTCGTGCTCACATAATTAAAATAGGTAATAATAAAAGGAATATTTTGTTGTTTTCTAAAAAGAAATAATACATAACTAGAAGACTGAGTGTTATTAGGGGTAAAATTAGAGATCCTTCGATCTGTTTGGGGAAATAATTATGCCTCTGCTTCTGTCTAAAAATATGTTTAATCAAAGATTCTATAATTACTATTCTGTTCTACAGAGACAGGCTGTAATAATCGCTGAAAGGAATTCATTTTTACAGTTAAATAAAGACTTTCGTGAAAAATGATTTCATTTGACTTTCTGCAATTGATGTTTTTACAAGTTTTACAGAAATTTCAGGTTGTGGACTAGCTGATACACCGCACAAATTAGACTCACCTTCTAATTAACTCGACGGCATCCGCTGAGCTCATGCCTAGCTCCATGAGTGCAACACCGACAAGGACCGGCGCTCTAAAGAAAGACAGAAGGGAGACTTGATGACTGGAATATGGATTAAAACATGGTTCAATTGCAACGTCATCATTTACAAAACGAATTTCACTGGTAGACGTTTAATTAAAAACCAGTTTAAATTACTAACTCGATGATTATGCAAGTTAGTGGTAGTTGAATACAGCAACCACGATTTCGCATGAGTAGCATAGACAAAAAGCTATAATTGTAATGTGCAGCATTTCTTTGCCGACATCTGTTCTGCCTTTCTATATATCGTTCAATGTCTACAGCATGTTTCATGTTAATTCAAATCCTGAGAACTGGTTTGCCTTTCTATAAATTTTAATATCTAGAAGCATCTTTCTATGTTATGTAATCAAGTTTTTTTATATGTTCTTCAACAGAATTTTATAAAATTTTGATAGACAACTGTTACAATAAGTGGCACATTTGGATTTTTCACCATCATTTTACTTCGTTGTCAGATACATCAGATATTAAAGATTTACTTAATAGCTGATAAGACAAAGCTTAAACCGAAGCATCTGGACATTAGTTTGAGAAATCGATACCACTTACAAGATGTCCAATCTATGTATAAACAATTAAATATCTATGAATAAAACAAGAAAATTTTTAAAATTATTTTAAAGATTATAATTACTAGATAATATTAATAATAATTTTATTGGTCTAGACAATTCGTCCTGACAAAACATCAAATTACTCCATTCGTCAACTCATTTAGAATAGTATAGCTTCGTCAAAATACTACATCAATATTATTATTATTATTAGCTTGCTTCTAAATGGAGAAGCGTACTTTATCTATATCAAAATGGGAGGATGAAAGATCTATAGTTAATATATAAATCATTCGTATAGTTTCCTTTAATGATATGTTGGGTGTGTGCGCGCGCGTCTATCCTATACACTTAGAAAAGTTCGCAAATTCTATACATGAAGGCAACACCAAGAATATCTCTTTGAATACACCGTTTGATGAAGCTTTACATAAAAAAAGCAAAGGACATATCCAACGAATGGAACAAATGTATAATAGTCGGGATCCCAGAGGTGCAAAGGTTTGATACTTTTATCAAGCAATATGATCCATGGGATGATCAAATATGGAAGTCTTAAGTTGCAGAAATTGTACATTATTTTTTTATGATCATTTTAGTGTTTTTCCGTATTAAAGATTAAAGATTAGAGAAATTTTCATTGTTTTCACCCAAATTTTACATAAATTGATGCATACCATCTTGTTCAACTAAATGTTTTCTACCTATTACAAGTAAAATTACATTTAAAAGTCATGCTAATCATTTTCCAGAAACCTATTCCTAGTCTATTAGTACTGAAGCATATTTTAGCTTGAGAACCAATATTCAAATGTTTATATTAAATAATTAGTTTGACTAATTCATATTATTTTACATGTAATATGTAGAAAACGTTTATGTGAACAAAATGATATGACTCTATCAACTTATTCAAATGTGTGAATAACATCATTATTTTCTTTTAGATGTGCATTTTCACGAAATTGTGTGAAAACCATAAACATTTCTACAAAAATACTCATAAAAAATAATGTACTATTTCTGCAACTAAGACTTACATATTTGATCATCCCATGGATCCTATTACTTGATAAAAGTATCAAACATTTTGAATAAAACCCTCTGGGATCCCGACCATAATAACAATAATCTTAATGTATCAATATTAATTTTACTAGAACGATTATATTTGATATATTAATAAATTATGCCTGCATAAACAGATTATTAAGATTTCACCCACCACAGTGGAAAATTAAACGTAAAACTGAAGTATTGATTTTCCAAATCTTAACCTCGCCGTTCTATAAAGCTGTAGAAAGTATAGTCAGATATCTATAGTTTACGTGCCGCATCCTTGATAGAACCAACTTGGCTGTATTTGGCTTCAACTATTTATGTACAATATGTTTAAATTTCCAACCTATAAACTAGCATTTATATCCAACGAAGGATTCACTAATCAGATAAGTAAAGGATTCCGAAATATATTGTCGATGCTTATAAGAAGCGATCTCATCATAATTTGATTCAAGAAAACTTTACTAGCTCTACTTTGAAATACTCACATAATCATTTACAAAATTAGTTGACAGGAATAATTATAAAGGCAAGCTGATACAATTAAACCAGACCACTCTGTTGCCAATGGCAATTGCAGCGCGAGACACACTAGTCTGGGTTGTCCTGGCAAATTGTTGAGCTATTTATCGGTGAGCATATTACTTCTCCTTTGATTTTGGAGAATCATACTTCAAAGTGTTTATTAAATGTCGAATCCTTTGTTGTCCCGCGCTCTACCTAAGTTGAAGTCAGTCACGTAGTGTCTCACAAAAACGGTTTTTAAACCGTCCCCTCTACGAGAACTCGAAGCGAACGATTCTACCCTCCAACCTGCATTATAGTTGTTCCAAAAACAGAGATGAAGGACACTGACCTGCCATATCCGGCCACACAATGGACAACAATTGGCCGTGGGGAACCCTCCTCTTTGCTGTTCTCTTTGAGCAGTCGGAACCACTTCTGGAGCACTTCGTCAGGGGGCGGAGAACCATCATCGAACTCCCAATCCTAGAGAGAAAGAGAGAGAGAGAGGATTGAGGAGGAACTTTCTTATCGATCGAACTGAACATGTTGTAATTTCACTAATATTAAACAAAATGAACAAACACACACCAAGCAAGTTGAATTCAGGTTCATTTTGGAAACTGAAAACCTTCAATTAGGACAGAGAATCGTACTGACATCCAATTTAAAGACCACAACAGGTAAATGAAAGACGTTCAGCTCTAAAACCAGGCCTCATTCCAGGTCATTCAAGCGTGTGTACATCAGAGGGTACTTAATGATAGCAGTGGCAACTGCGAGTTATGCTAATAGTACACGTGTTCACCTTAAGGATAAGGAAAGGTGTGTCACGCTTCACAATAACAAGATCATTCACTTTGGAAATTGCCTGTAACATTATATCTTTTCTAAATTAAATGTATCATGATAACAAATAAAGTAATTCAAATTTGTGGGTCAGTTCCAGATTACAAATATCTGCAACTAGGAAATAACCTGACATAAAAATACTGACAACAAACTAGAAGGTAAAATTTACTCACAAATCAATTTAGAATATAATTATTTAAAATAGTTTTACACTCGATGTTTTGTTAAATCAGTCTGGCAGTCTCCTTTTATTAGAATTTTATACAAATAAATAAACTATTGCCCTTTATTTCTTTTCATTTTTAACCACCTTCAAAATTCAAACTGACGAATTCAATAAAAACAAATATTGATCTTAGTTGACCTACTTAATCGACCTACTCCGAATTTCAACATTTTCTGTTCTTTCCATTAATAAGTCCACAGTAGAAAACTAGGACAAACTATACATTACATCAATAGAAAAACAGTATATAACGAACTCTGAGTGGGTGTCATCACCAGTCATATGAAACATTGCATTTCTATGTAAGCATTAATTCTCGCATACAGTAATAATTATAACATAAAATAGATTTTGAACACAATGGACTATTTCTAGGTGTTCTAATGGTCCATTTTAAACCATCATATGTGAAACTAGTTAGCATATTAATGAAAATTAACTCAACATGATAAAATTAAGAAACTAAAAAATATTTATTCACACAAGTAAATGTCAAACGAAACAAGTTATTGTTCTACGATTGATGGTCACAATAATAAAACGTGCAGGAATATTGAATGATTACCGGTTTAATTGCAAAAACAGAACCCCGGTGAAACTTACATGAACAGCAATTCCCGACTCTTCGAAAGATTCTTTCGGGTATTTGGCTTCACAGACCCTGACAACATGCAAAACATTCATCTTCTTCAGCTCCTAAATCACACAGATTAGAAAACAGTTTGAGCGAACTTTACCTCAGTTACGAGAGATGTCACGAATGTTTAAAGAATAAATGAAAAGAAGACAATTTTACATGTTTCTGGACGTCTATAAAACAGTTATTAAAATTCATAGATATTTTATGGAGAAATTTAATTGAAATCTATAAATCAATTTGTATAAGATAACATTGTTAATATCGATCAATATTTTCAAATATCGACCGCTTCTAATATAATAATTCGATATTTGTTATCAATTTTAAAGATTAAAAACATGCTGTACAAAATATAAATAATTGGATACTGCAGATAAAAACCGACAAATCCTCCATTAATTGGAATACAAGAAAACAGTCTACACGCTGTTTATATTGTTACCACAAAAGACGTAATTCAAAGAATATAATTAACTGATTTCAAAAATCTAATTATAACAAATCCTTCATTAAAAAATGTTGATTGAAGTCGTCGCAAAGAATCTCCGAAAAAGTAACACAATACACATTTATGCACCCAGTTATAAATTGACTAAATAAAATAATATCTATATCTGAAGGACAAAGGTTGAATACTTACCGTTACAAAGTTTTTAACATTACTATCCGTTGGCGAATCCATAATTATGAAGTGCAAGCTCTTATGATCGACCATTGTGAGGTCTGGTTTCTGCAAATTTCTGGCGTTCTTCATATTGACCTCTGAGCATGGATCAATATCAGTTTTGAGCTAAATTATGGCCGAGTGTGGGTCACTTGGCTATGGGTTCCTGTCAATCATTGACCAAATTTGGAGTAAAAGGTGTCTTCCCAAATTCAAGTTTATCTGCAAAACCTGTAGGTAGTTCAAATATAAGAAAATATTATAAAAGTTTATAATGATTTCCAAAGTCAGATGCTCTGTGAATATGTAGAACAATTCGCTTCATAGCATTTGAATTTTAAGCTACTTAAGACAACAAATAAACAAAAATCTTAGGAAACACAACATTGAAAGGATATATTTGTTTTATCTGTTTAAAATACATAACGAGAACTTTGATTTATTCATCCCTAAATATTGATTTGTTATATCTTTGAAATAAACTTTTACATACCAATAAAACTTTCAATTTTAAACATACATACAGTGGATTTAGGAGGGTGTGGGCGACCCTCTTTAAAATCATAGATCCGTCAATGACTACAATTATAATTATACTACAGACTTAAATGAATGAACAGTTAGTTATTATAAATTAATCAGTGTATGCCAAATCGATCAATAAAATAATCAATAATTTCTTTGAGCACAATCATCCCCTCCAACTTGATTTTCGGGATCTATTTACAATTTCTGTGGGATTTATTCCTTAAAGTAAATTTAGTAAATCCTATCACAATTAGATATTATATTAGCAGTATAGTTTACTTTAATTATATAACAAGCTAATAAATAAAGCCATCATTATACTTAAAAATAATAGAAATCAAATTGATATGGGTGCCCTTGGGTACCCTAACCCAAATCAAACATCATTCAAATTAACAGAATTCAGTTATTTAATGGAAAATCTCGAGCTCTGCATAACATTGATTTAAAATTATTGAATTACAATAAGTTTTGCTTGTCTGTTATCTGATTTTAAGTACTGTATATATAAATAAATATTACTAATGCAATAACACCTCTGATTAGTAAGCATGTATAGAATGATTGTTTAAAAAAACTGTAGAAAATAATGAAACAATCATTTGAAGAATAAAATCATAAATAAATTGGCGTTTCTGTTTATTAAAATATAGCCCTGTCATTAGTGGATAGTTTTAAGATTTTTATTTTTTAATTAGTGGGGATGACCAATCAAAAATGGATTGAAACAGCATGTACTTTAAAATGCAATAAATATTACAATATTCTGGGTTATATGGTTACTTAAGCAGAGTTCTGAATGTTTTTAGGCTTAAGATGAAAAAGAGGAAAAAATCTACAGAGTGACCACTCTAAATCGACAATGAAATTCGAATATTTATCATAATTTATTCTAAAAACTTTTTAATAAAAATAAATATAGTACTACATACTACATATTAAAAAAAAGAATATCAGAAATGTGATCAGACTTCAAAGAGGCGAGTTGGTTTTATTGGGAATCTGGGATTCAGGAGGCAAAGCTCCACAAAAGTTTTGTGGTTTTAACAATAGTATTAGCAATTGGAGACTCATAAAAAGTAAATTTAAATAGTAAAAAATACTAACAATAGTGAACCACAAAATGTAAAACTTAACTACCATTTTGTAACAATACCTATTAATTGTTTATTGAGTAAAATAAACTTTTAATTATCATCAATGTTTAATAAAAAAAATCAATGACAATTTTGTATTAAGCAAATTAAGACTTTTGAAGGAGACAACTTCAAAGTTATGAGAACATTATATTAAAGTACACTACATATATAAGACAAGTGTATCACAAATGTTAAAACAATTAAAATTATTTTATATTTTAATTATAGGGGCCGACAAAAAAATGTTAGTTTTTTTATTCAAAGAGATTATTTAGTATTATAAAGTCATTGTGGTATAAGGAGACCTCCGATCGATACCAAACTTGACATAGCAACACTAAGCATCCCTAGCTACGTTGTATTAAAGTTGCTAAGCAATCGGTTACTAAGGAAAAATTTGGGGGGCCAACCAAAAATCAATACATTTTTTATACCTATTTTCAAAAATCGATAGCGCCATTGCTAGGGATGCAATCTAAAAAGGAAGGCCACATCCTCTCAAGCTATTGATGATATCCACATGCACAAAAAATTTCAAAGTCATCAGTTGCTTAGCAACCGCTCTGGATCGATTTTAAAAATGTCATTTTTCTTATAATAATCTCCATAATCATCTCTATCACATGTTAGAATGTTCAGTTCATATATATATTGACTAAAGTGGTGTAATCCTGTTTTCAAAGTACATAGTTTGTCATAATTCCTATAGGATTTATTTAAACAAACTTTTTTTGTCGGCCCCTATATTTTAGCTTAAATTTATAATAAAAATTTATTAATAATACATAAATTTCAATCTTTAAAAGTATTGTTTATATTATTCTATACCTAAAAGTTAAAAGTAAATGGACAGTTTGAAAAATAACCAAATAATAATTGTAACTACCCTCACATTATGTAAAGCTCATGGTGGTTCATTATTTAGTCTTTGGTTGTTCCCAATGCTAAATCTATGATATTTCTTTTTTCTTCTTCTGAATTTGTCTATTTGAACCACAGATATTAGGTACACTATATTTGCAATGTAAAATTTAATTCTTAGCCAGCATGTTATATTCAAAAAACTTCAATTCGATCAATAAAATTTAGAAATCTACCTATAACTTTAAATTAATTCAAATTAACAAATAAAATTAAAGAATTTTGCCTAAGAATAATATATTAATTAAATTTAGATTGCATATCCAGTTAAAGTATAGATATATAATGTCTATGATTTAAACTAATTCATTTATAACTCTAGGAAATTACTCCTTTTATTTATTCTAAAGAAAATTGTAAAAACAAATTAATTTTTTTATAAATGCATTTTTAAAATATATTTAATAATATGAAATGATTGCCATATAGATATATATTATATTATAAATACAATTATTGTATAATATTATAAAATTATTTCAATGTATTTAATGTATGTATTACATGCATAGACATTTAATGTAGGCATGTTAATCACATTGATGTATTATTCATACAAGTATGATTGTAATATATTTACAGTGTATATACAAAAATCCAATTTAGCTAGATGGTTTCAAAGTTTTGTATTGAATTAAGTATTAGAATAGAAAAAAAAGAAAAAATAGAGTGGCTAGGATAAATTATATAGACTAGATCCTTATAGCTAATAAACAGGATCCTATATTTTCAAATATGATTGTAAAAATAAAACATATGCCATCAGAGCAATAAAATGTTGATATAATTACCTAATTAAACATAAAGGGTGACTTAATTAATGTCCTTTTTCTATTTATTATCTAGCCCCATCTAACATTTGTTGATTATTTTAAAACAGATCTAGTCTATGTAATCAATGCCTCTATGAATCCATTTGTCAGTCTATGATTCTATGGAAATAAATTCAAATAATATCTGACTAATATTCAAAATGTAATAGATTTAAATAAAATCGATTATTCAAAAAAATGCAATATATTTTAAACAGTTTTTGTATATTTATCAACATGGAATTTTCTGTTGACAGTATGTACTTTTTATTGAAACTTTACACTTAAGCAACATGAGTGCTGTTCAGATTCACAAATACTTAGAAGTAACCTACCTGGTAATAAATGTCCAGCCCAAAAAAATAAAAAATTAACGAAATTTGTATTTTTTTATTATATATACTTTCTAAATGACTGAAAGTATACAAGTTAGCTTATAATAAATGTATTATTCACAGAATAAAACTTCACCTATTTTGCAAAATATGCATACCTAAATCTATCTTGACTCATGATATTGGGCTGTCGAAAAAGATCTGAAAAATATAAAATATCTTTCGACAAATGCAGATATTTATTTCTGGCTTGTGACTGATACCCATATACAAACAAAGTCCAAATATGTAAATAAAATAAAAATACAAGAAAAAACAGAAAAATACAATAAAATACAGTAAGTTAGAAAATACAATGTATACTATAAGAATAAATGTAATACAAATATAAGATGAAATCCAATGAATTCTATACTGAAAACTAACATGAAATCAAGATAACAAGCACAGGCAGTCAGTCAAAATTACCCAAATCTATGAAAAATATTCATATTTGCCGAATAAATATATGTGGCTTTTCATTTGGCTGCAATGCAATTGTATTATATTTGTTTTTGACCAATCAGACCTGAGTATTCTTGAAAATTGATTTATTTCTCCCCATGCAACGGGAAGTGGCCGAAAATTTTGTTACACTGAGCACCGGGTTAGTTAAGCATATCCTCATTGATTTAGCTAGAATTTATTTATAGAACTCCATAAAACTAGTATAACTGACAAAGCAAGACAGTCTTGCCACTCGCTGGGGGGTGAACATTTTTTCATGGCAAGACTGTTTTGCTACCTGGGTACAAATGGTTAAATATCACTGAGCGTGTTTGTTGAAGCATACTACAGTGTATTATGGGTGGTACAGGTGTGTTTAGATGCACTCCCCCACTGCATTACATAATGTAACCACTATAAAAACCACTTCACATAAAAGGCTTTTTTCCTCCTGTACGCATTGATAAGCTGCGATTCCATTTTTTACAGTATAATGTAAACAATGTGCATCTAATCGTGCCTGTACCAACCATAATGCACAATAGTACACTTAAACAAACACCCTACTAACATCCCCCTCAGTGTTATTTAATACTTGAACAGCATTTAGGTTTTTTTACCGAAGTATGCATGCTTTAACAAACATCCTACTCCACCTCAATGTTATTTAATACAGGAAAATCATTAAAATCATGATATTATTAATAATTGTTTAAAATTGTGAAATTTAAATTAGTTTTGTTTATTTTTTATTTTTGGGGCCGGATGTTTATTACCCACATCCAAGGGACGTTTATTACTTATTTATAATAAATGTCCCTAGGATGCGCTGGGACATTTAATACCTATTTTTGGGATGTTTAATACTTACCACCCCATTATTTATTACTTATAGCATATATACACACACTTCTTTTAATCCAATAATAAAAATAATCACAGCTTTACTGATGTTTTAAGATAATATTTTGTAGGTTAATTTGTTCATTCAATTGATTTTTCTGTTAAATTGCCATATATCTAAATAAATTAAGGTTGTTAATTTTATCTATATAATGAAGAATTTAAAATAGACTGAGAATATTAAGTGAGATTTCACTTAGTTATATTAAATAGGCATATAAGAAATTATTACATTTAATAAATAATGTCATATTAGGAATTATGTTTTTTATTATTTAGTTTGACTAGCTATAGCAGGATACATAGAAATAACAGTTTAAAATAATATATACAACTGGGAAATCAACATCTAAATATAAATTAATAAAATTAATAAATTAAAAAAACCAAAAACAAATGAAGCCAGATTTTTTGGGAAAAGGTTGTTATATACTTAGTTCTAGCAATTTTGGAGTAGCATAAGTCAGTAAAAATGTAATTGAGATTGAAGTAAATTGTATTCTTGGCACATATTTGAGTACTAGACACTTCTAAAAAAAATAATTTTTTTGTATTGGTGACCCCTACATCAGTCATTAGTTAAAATTTAGTCATTAAAATTAAAATAGGCAAACATTGTTTCTAATAATCAAAAAAAATTTAATGAGAATTAAACATCAAATTATAAACATTTTGTTCATATAATTCAAAAAGAAACAATTAAAAACAGAAAATCAATCGTTAGATAAGACTTATTTAATATTTAATTAATTTCCGCATTAATCATATTATTTTGATCCAAAGCAAATAGCCAGCAAATACTATGAAAATTTCGAAAAAAATTTATTCCCATTTCATTAAACAAATTTATATAAATAATAAATCCGTAAACAAGAGAGATTATTTATTCAATCTAAATCGTCTTTCTAATACAAATAACAAGCACAATAAAAAACTTAAATCCTTACATTTTTCAGTATTTTAAACATTGATTGTTATTATTTTATTAACTAACTAAAACAAAAAATATTGAATATTCTAATTGTTACAGTCATATCTCCCTACACCGTCATATTATCTCCCTACACCTAACTAAAAAAAATATTCATAATGCATTTGTTTAAAAAAATTTTATAATCTTAATTTAATAAATAACAAAATATATATACTTATTTTTGTAAGTAAATATTAATTATTTTGTGTATGTTACAAGATATATAAACTTATAGATATAAGGTTATATGCAGCAATAATATAATCATAGTAACTATGTTTATTTAATTTGATGAATTAAAACAATGAAAATGTCGACATATTTATCATGAAGAAATGTCTATAGAATAAACTCATTAAGCAATACAGTCAATTTTTGACATTAATACATAAAAATAAAATATATTAAGATGACTTTTAGTAATGTGTCAAATATATTTTAATTAGACAAGTTACACAATAAATAAAACAATAGAGATATTAAATTATTGCCATTTTAAATCATATATAAATAATTCGAATTCGTATTATTTTAATGCTATTATAAATCCTATATTTTAATGTAATAATTTATAGTATCAAATATATATACAATATATTTAATATATTATGGATTGGTAATATAAATAGTATTCATGAAATAATAGTTTTTATTTTATACTGACCATAGGTATATATATATTTACATAAAATAATAATTCTATACTTCTAAAATTATATTAAATAATGAACATATCACATTACTGAAAATCGAGCATAATGTATCATCAAATTTATTATCATGAAAATTTAGACAAGCATTATAATCCTTATAATAGTGTAAAATATAAATATATAATCGAATAGTAAATAATAAATATTTGAGTTTTTCAAATTTCTACAATATGTGAATTAAGTTCGCAAGATTTGGTATAATCAACTCTATAATTTACACTGTATTATTTATTATAAGTACAATATTATCTATAAAATATATTCCTAATCTGCTTACTATCCGCTAGACGATCAAAGATTTCCATATGGATACTATCTATATATAAAATAGAATTTATGACTATCGTATTAATGTCATATGTCAATACGATTTGATATTAATTTTGGTCTAAAAAGTATAGAAAATTAATTTTATTATTGTGTTATTATTATCTAAAATACCCGGTAAGTATACAAATTCGAATACTAAAAAAAGAATAACAGGTAATATATTATGCAGGGTATAATGGTAATATCGAACAATTGATATTAATTCGCCAATTTTTGATTTTCCTATACTTTGTATGTAGGTATTTAGTATAAATTGGAATCGGTTAAACTGGATTTTTAACGAGTTTTAGTGTCACGTACATTGCTTTACCAGACTTAACAATTCCATTATATAAAACAATTTATATTAGAGATAATGAATTTTTGGTTATCAGTACAGATAATATGTAAATAAATATTTGCAGCTGCATGCCCATATATTACGTACCTAATTATTGCACCTATATTTTGTAGATCAACTATTGATAAATAAAACTTTTTGAACCCAACGCATTACAACTTTAATTTAAAAATGTATATATATTTTTGATATACCTACCCATGAGATGCTAGCAGACCACTTTTCATAATATATAACCCGAGTAAAAGAAATCAATATATATATTCTGGGTTACATAATAACACGTACATTATCAATCAGATCGCGAAATGTATAGCTCTAGGTAATAATTGAAAGATCTCTTATGAAAGAGACATGGCTATAATAGCTTCAAGCTATCAACATCCACAAAGACTTCAATGGCTATACGATTCGTCTCAGCTATCATACTGTTACTTAATTCAGCCAAGCTTGCAATGAGACTTAGCCAACACGTATGACTTCGATCGACAACTGTATCAGCAGATTAATAAATCGCAATTGAAGGCACCAACACTTTTCGTTGTATTTCCAAAAAACAAATCTCAAGTTCTAATTCAATTCCTCCACGCCAAAAACAAGCAGACATAAGCTCCAGACTGTGAAAATGAATTTGCAATATACAAAACGCCGGAGACACGTTTGCAGAGTTCATCATACAGACGTTTGAGCAATTTAACAAATAAACTATAACTTCCTTATGTAAATTTTATAAACATATTTATATAAAATAGACACGGTATTCATACGATGTCGATTCATCATGTCGAATATAATATATAGGGGATCAATAAACATTTTCTTCTTATTTATATATCCATAAATGTCATGATATTTTAATCTATACAATGTCTATTATTGGACGAATATAAAATTTTAGAAAAAGTCTTTTCAAATTCTGTTGCATCACTATCCTCAGATGACAAATTAAACAAATTACTTGCAAACCCAGGTTGCCAAACATCT
>JAUZNC010032057.1:0-20338 GCA_034780395.1 Vannuccia rotundouncinata
AATTGAATGGGACTATTTCTTTGGGTTCCATTATCAACAATGTAAGTGAAAATAGACACATTATACTGATGACCTGGCGTCAGTCCTTCTATTGTGTAATTTGTGTCGTATGAAGGTATTTTAAATATTTTCGAATACAGTGATGCATTCAAATTATCCTCAACAATTATAGTAACATTGACATATATTCCATTTTCAACAATCCAAGTGACAAAGACAGACTTAGAAGTCACATTTTTGATATTGACCGATGTTACTTCAGGAGGATCTGAAATTCATATTTACCACGTTATTTTATTTCATGAACAAACAAAATCACATGAATTGTTAACTTTTACATGTTTTAACAACTTGGTGTAAGTAATATTTTGAATGAAAACATATCCGAATAAAACAATTATTTAAATATTTAGCAACTTTAGAAAAGTAAATTAGATTGATAAATTAGTGACATTTTTAATTATTTTGAGATATAAATAATCAGCCACAAATGTATAGCTTTCAAACGTAACCTTCCAGCATACTTTAACTGTGACTGTAAACAGGGATGTTAAATGATACATCAATGGTTGCATCTGCATTCTTTATCCAGCTATACAAATATCTTAAAGTTTAAGGGGTGCAATTGATTAATCAGTTTGGTGCAATCAAGTGTGTCGAAATTCATAAATGTTTGCTAGTAAGATGTTTCTTCATATAATTAGTAATCTGAATAAATATTAACATTGTAAAATATTTCTTTACAAATACACAACCAGAACAGCTCATACGTAATAACAATTTTTCTACATATGTGTACTGCATTCATTATACACAAGCAGTGCAACTGAGCTTACTGAAATTCTAAAAATAAGTTTTCATTGTAAACAAAGAACAAGTTTTTTAATGTGTCAATCACCGTCTCAGTCTCACCTTTTAAATCAGTTTGTGTTGACGTAGATGATTCGGATTCCGCCGAAGAAACAAATGTCAAAAATGTGACTAACAATAAGACTCTGATTGATAATTGCATTAGTGTTCTTCCATTCATACTGTGAAAAAGTTTTAAAAACATAGAAAATATTGTGTTTTAAATATATTTTTTAAGGATGTAATAAAATAGTTCTATTAAATGAATAAAATTCAATTGAAGATTTGATATTTTTTAATGTTTATTTTTCTAAAATTTTGTAAGAATGTTATTTTCCATAAAATTAAGAAAAAATTTGGTAATCTATTTATAAGATTTTGTGAGTAATGTACTGGAGGGTAAAACTTTTGTCATTGCTTATTGATACAAGATATTTAACATTTAGTAATCAATAACTTAAACATCAAAAATATAAATGCAATTCACTAGAAAATGCAATTTCAATTTATATTGTATCTAACTAAATTTAAATTCATTTTTTATGTTTAGATTCCGATATTTTTTGTCTATTGGAGTGTATAACATAATTTTATTATTCTAATGAAGACCTTGTTGATAATCAAAGTGTCTATTACCTGTTTCAAACTTCTAAATTATTGGTATGTAGATATATGGATTTAAAAACATAAAATCTACTGGGAAAAATTGTAACTTTAAATTACTGTAAGAAATAATTATAAATGAATATTATCTTCAGAAATAACCTGGATGACTTTATACTGTTATTTTTGATGTCATAAAAGAAAAAAGCTTGGACAATATTATTGAAAGTCTAATATGAACTATGAAACATTTCCATGTGAATTAACCTATATTATTTTATATTAGCTTAAATAATAATATTTGATAGAATTTATCAAAATACAATATGTTCAGTTTTAAAGTGTTGATCCCCAAATGATACCCAAGCGATAAAGTAATAACAATGAGTGGTATTTTGTTTACTATTTTAATAATATTTAAATATTAAAAATGTTATGAAAATGTTATTATAATTTTATAAAAAAAAATATTTTCTATTATAAATTTTAATAAATGTATACATATATAATAAATTAGTCTAATATTATAAGGTTATAGACAAGAAATATTTAATTGCAAAAGATATATTTTAATATTGAGTTATAAAGATTAATTTAATGTTACATATTCTTAGATTGCCATATGGACCATCCGTAAGGGTAAGCAGTTTTGAAAAATATGGGGCTAATACAGTAGGTTTAAAAATGGTGAAAGTGTCCTGACCTCCCTGGGCGGGAATAAGATTTGAAAAAAATATAATTGTTAACAAAACACTTGCTGAATTACTTAATAATAAGCTAAGTTAGGTCACAAAAAGTCTCTTTAGTGTAAGAATTTTATAATGCAATTGAATGTAATTAAAATAGATAAATATTACAAATGTTAAATTAAATGTGCAAACTTATACATATTAGAATGCATTTTTGAAGTGAAAGATATTTTCATTGCTGGGCTGGTTAATTTGGGTGATATATAACTAAAACATATAATCTAATAAACTAAAATAATAAAATCAAATCAAATGTAAACATTTTGTAATGAAGTATTAAATTATTAAAAAATAAAGTAACAACTGTAAAATATTAATATACATTGAGCTCTTTCTACAAATTCAGCTCCAAATCATTACTTGCATAAATAACATGTGCATTATATTTATTTTGGATAGTCAGACCATAAATATTTTTTTAATGCAAACAATTTTTTTATTTTTGAAAACTATAAAAAATACATATTTTAATCAATCATAAAAATATATAATCACAAAATATTCAAATTTGAAAGAAATTAAAATCACTTGCTTTGAAATATTCTATTTATCTAGGACTGTAGTTTACATAAAACAAAAATAAACAGTATAACTATATAAAATTATAAAAAAGTATGCTCCTTTTAATTTTTTTATTTGTTTTACAATTAAAAAAAGAGATAAAACAGCCTTTGTATCATTTAAATGTTTTAATTTTTTGGTATTTTTTGTGTAGTTTTAAATAAATATTTTAGACTTTAAAATAGGATTTAAATTGTGATAATGTAGTCATTGATTTAAAAAATACTTTTTGTAATACTATCATTATTTAATTTATGTTACTTAGAACTTCAAAGCAATTTTATATATACATAAAGACCTCTGATGAGGCCTAAGTATACTAAAAGCTGCATCAAATTGTCATGAAAACAACATTAATACGAATTAATTCAAGAAGATTTTTTTAAATAATGACTTGATAATTATTATAAGAAACATAAAAACCTTATGAAATTCCTTATGAAAGATAAATTTTAATCTGTAGTATTTACCTGCTATTCATTTTCATATATGCTCCACTTTCAAAATAAAATTACACTATATAAAATTACTTACAAGCAAAAAAATAGCCATCTTTAGATGCAATCTTAGATGTAAGCCATAAGAAGAAGAAGATTGTTAACCATGTCCCCCTCATCTGAAAATTAGCTGGATATGGCCTGGCAATCAGCCAATCAGATTTTGTTAATTCTATA
Organism: Vannuccia rotundouncinata; assembly: GCA_034780395.1. Classification (NCBI taxonomy): domain Eukaryota; kingdom Metazoa; phylum Platyhelminthes; order Proseriata; family Coelogynoporidae; genus Vannuccia; species Vannuccia rotundouncinata. Next base: position 3,437 of record JAUZNC010032057.1, read on the forward strand.
TATTTCTTTCCATGTATTAAGTAATGTTTCAAATATTGATTTTACCTAGAATTGAGTTAATTAAACTTTACTTCATTGATTTAGTAGAATTTATTATTTAAACTCCATAACACTAATGTAATTGGCATGGAAAGACAGTTTTGTCACCCAGTGCATGCTGAACAAATCTGCTTGGATGAGTATAATTTCATTTGTGCATTCATTGGCAGAATCAATTGTAAGGTACAAAGTTGTATGCCTATTTTAGAATTTTTAAAATGCCTTGTATGTTTAAGTAATCTTTTGGCTGACTGGCCTAATACCATAAGAATATTCATAAATTAATGAATTGTATTGTGAAATGGACATAAATACTTTATGAATGGTTACAAAGAATATACAGTATACTATTTGAAAACCAAATATGAGTATGAAAAACAGAAAAACGTTTTATTAATTTTCCAACAGATATCAAGACAGAATTTATTTCATAAACAGGCATCAAGACAGAATTTATTTGAAAAATTTCTGTGTAGCCTGTTTGCTTAGAAACAAATCTGCCAATGAAGTTATAGTCATCATGGCATGACAGTTTTCATCTTAAGTTTAAATGGTTAATAGAATAAAAATTATATTATTTCATATAATTCCTAAATTATTATAACATTACTTAAAATACAGTATACTCCATTTATAATGGGCTCAGTTAAAATGAGAACTTGCTTATAATGAGGGAAGTTAAATGGCCTTGATGAAATGTGTGTCTAAATCCATTATGAATACCTTGCTTATTACGAGCTCAGTTGAAACAAGTAACCTTCTTATAATAAGAAAATGTATTGGGTTCTTTCTCTATTTAGCCCTACTTATAATGAGTGTTAGCCTTAAATTGGTTGTATCTCTACATACCCATTATTAAGTGGCTGGCTGAACTGTGATTGCATAATCTCTACATACCTCTGGTGCTAACAGTGCTAACAACACATTATGAATCTAGCTTGAGTACAATCGACTAGTTACATACCCATTAAACTGAGAGAGAAAGTTTGTATATACAATACATGTACTTTTTCTATAATGAGCCCATTTAAAAAGGTGTATGACTAAATTTTAGGGGCTATAAATGTATAAATGTTTTTGCCTGATGTGAATAATAAATTTCAGCTAAGCATCATTTTTTTCTGAAAAGTGGTCATACTTGCTCTTATGGCTTTGAAGTTTTCAATAATATTTTCAAAGATATTTGTATCATATATATTCCCCCTTGGAAAATTGTTTTTTCTAAATACCCTCAAAAACAATATTTAATTATAAAATATTTACTTTAATCAACATTAAAAAAAATCAAATTTTTTCCTTGAGGAAATGAATTTCTTTCCTTATGTCTTTGTAATATTTTGTAATTAAATATTGTTTTTTAGTGTGTTTACTAAAAAAAAATTCCCAAGGGGGGACCAAGGGAAATCGAATGACTGTCTGAATGTCTTTTTAGAGTTCTACTTGTATTTTAACATAATATATATATTTAATATTTTTAGGAATAAATTTAATATAATAAATAAAATTAAAAATCAGCAGAGAAATCCCTAAAAAATGTAGTGTTTTTAATGTAGAATGTTGGGTAATCCTGTACTTTAGCACGGAAAATTAAAAAAATTATTTTTAATTTTGGATAATCAATATCATTGATTATATATGTTTTTAATGTTTATAACATGTTTTTGATGTTCAAGTGTGGTGGGACCAGCTCTGCCAGTTCCAGGGTCTACAATAATGTTGGTTTAAAGCTTTGTTTTGACTTTTAAGCTTTTGATAATCAAATGTTTCCAGGACCCCAGCATTCATAGGAATCGCATTGAAAATATGTGAATGTGCACCAAAAATAAATTAAAACGTCAGTTTGGAACGAGTGAACCTTTATTTGGTGGATACCCTTTTGAATTCATGTGGGGTTCTTGTTTTCCTGACTATAATAAACTATTCAATAATATTGTTATCTCTATTAAAGAAGTATATGTAGTTTAGAGAGTGTTTTTGTGGGTAAATTCCTTGTGTATTATTTTACAATAAAGCTTTTTTGGATATATAGAATTTTTTTAATTTACCATGCTAAAGTACAGGATTACCAAATGTTGGTGTCTTATAAGGATGTTTGGAGTATCTGTTTATTGGAAGTGACCAAAACTAACCAAATTACTTACTAATTTAGTTTGAGTTGAGTTAATGTATTATCAAATGCAGTATATTAAATTATACAGTGAAATTTGGTGAGTTGTGTTCAATAAATTGCAACCATATTACATAAATACATGCTACTATAATGAAGAAAAAAGTCTAAGATACATATCAAAATAAGAGATAACGGGAATTAATTGGAATAAGCTAATTAAATAAGTTGAAGAATATTGTTTAATTATTGATTTATATATATATAATTATATATATTATATAAAATAATTGTGTTGTACAAGTTCCGAACAACGTTTATAATACGCGCTAATGTGAATATTTATATTAGTAACAATATTTACTAGTATAAACAAATTTAGAAATATAATTTTGAATAAATGATTTTAATATTATCAATCAATCTAAATAATAAATGTTACAAAAAACTAATTAATAATATTTAAAATTATATATATATATATATATATATATATATATATATATCGCAATAATATATGTTAAAAATTATATTTTCAATTAGCTTTTTAGTTAGTGTTATGTCCGTGTTGTTCAAATATATTACGTAACTCATTTTTAACCGTTTTTAGACGCTTACCCCCACGTTACGCACGGTAAAGCAAACTGAAACACTCCATAATGAGTCATGTTGCACACCAGTCAATACTCTCGCCTTCTCAAAACATATGTATATTAAGGGGCTGTATATTAAAAATACAGCAGATACAAATTATAATACAAATATTATAATATTATATTCGTCTATATATAAGGGCTCTCCTAAAATTACATCACGCTTTATTCACGATTTTTTGACCCTCCCTCCCTCTCTCGTCACATATTGTCACATTTTCCACAACCCTCTCTACAAAAGGGCTGTTCAAAAATGACGTCCAAATAAGAACCACGTTTTACCACCTCACCCTTTGTATCACGCACAGTCACAAATTTCAAAACCCCCTTTGAAAAAAAACTACCCCCTCTTTTATACATTCCCAAAAATTCATAAGAGTTCTTTTTCTTTTTAATTGTGTTCTTTTCAGCTCATGACTGCTAGTGGAACATTTTATTTCATAAGGCAATTATAATACCTTACTTTGACATTTGGATTTTTGTAAATTAGGGTAAGCAGTGCAGTATACTTTATAAAGGTCTGAGTACAATTGTCAAAAATCAGACATTATTCGAATAATTTGTGAATCGGTTTATAAACTGTAAATTCGATTAATTTAAACGAAACATTTGGGATTTAAAAATAGAGTAAAGATAATTATACAATTCAGAGTTATCTATCTCTATACGGCTTTTACAGGAATATTTTGTGACGTCACAATTTTGAAAACCCATATACTCCTCCATCACGCTTTGTCATGGATTTATCAACCCCCCCTCTCCCTAATCTATAGACGTCATTTTTGAACAGCCCCAATGATTTTTGTACAAAAGTTTTATTAACTTTAAACATTTTCTCAAACAGATTGTCTATTTTCGATTTCTTTAATTAGGGTTCCAAACGTATTCAAAACAATATATAGCTACAATATAATGAAATATTCAAACAAATTACGATTGTGTAATTATACAAAAATCTAACGAACATTTAAAATTATGAATCATTGCAAGAAATAGTAGGTATCTATTCAGAAAACTACAAGGAGTACAGTATAGCTAGGTTTCGGAACAGTGGTGTGAGAAAATAGTAATTCTCTGATACTCAGCAAATTTTTATTTATTTCTCATCTCATAGTTTTCTATGGAGGCTTTGTGCGCATGCTCAGATAACATACTTTTTTATTATTTCTCATATTTATTCATAACACTTTATTCCTTTTTCGAGCGTTTTTGGTGAAATTGGAGATATTCATTCCTTTTTATAGTCATGTCCACATTTTTTTCGTGTTTGGAATTTCATTAAAAAAATCTAGTTCAGCTAACTCTTAAAAAGCACGAAACCCCAGTTTCACAAAAAATGCAAGGAAAAAAACACGGAAAATGGATAGTGTGGACTTGGCGTAATTAAAAATAACTATGACAACAAAATGTAAATTTAAAAATGACAGCAATTTTACAAACGGGCACAAACACTAATTGGTCATTACTTGGTTTGAATTGTAGTTTTTATTAGCAAAAGATATTATCAAATTAAGTGTTTTAATTTTATTTTTTATTCATATACCTATATATTCAATTCGAATAAAATATAATATAATACAATACAAATATATATATAATGAATTATATTTTTATTTATGAAATGATTATAGCCTAGGTTTTGTGGAAAACAGGTTAATAAAGATTTTTCGGAATGAAAATAATTTTAAAAAGAAATCGTGAATTAAATATTAGTAAATTAACAATTTCATAGAAATTATTATAAGGTTTATTCAATATGCATACGACTTAGCTATTGGTCGCTGTGAATTTGTAGTCATTTAATATAAATTTGTTTAGATGAATCACATTTGTTTCTATAATAAATATAGATAACAGCGCAAAATACAAATTATTATTAAGCGGGAACTATTATACAATTTATTTTATAATTTTTTATTCAACTGAGCAATCATTTACTTGCTAAAAATATTGGAAAGTATTAATCTATAAACTTCACTGTTTGAAAAATGTGTTAGAGAAATACATAATTTTATTAAATAAATCACCTGCTGCTTGTCGAGTTTAATTTAATTAAGGTATTTACTTTTTATTTAATTCTAATTTCACTTTAATTCACTATTTAGTCCAAAAAATGATTTTTAATAATACAAAATTAGACGGGGATTGTAACTTACTTGCCTGTTAATTAAAATAAACTACCACACCATCCAGACAGTAACTATATAATACTTGAAAATGAAATCAATACAAGCTTTAAAACAATCTTATTTCTAACCCCTGCCGGGTCTACCACACCTTGAACATTAAAACCATGGAAAAATGTTAAAAATCAATATATTTAAATCATCTGCAATTCTGTCTATTTGACACAGCATACTAATTATAAAAACTCTATAATTATACATTGTAATTGTTGATAATAAATTTTATTTTATTTTGACGATTTGTTTATTTTCTGAAAAAATTTAATTAATGGCCAAGTAAACTACAATTGCCAGTTAGACTAATTCTATCATAGACCAGTATACATTCTAATTTATAACACTTTTAACCCTCTACCACTATAATCACTTCTATTGTCTATGGTAGGTACCCTCTTTAGTCACTACAGTCACTTCTATGATACCCTCTTCCATTAATATAATAACTTCTATGATGTCCTCTTCCATTACTATAGTCACTTCTATGGCACCCTTTTCCATCACTACAGTTAGGGGCATACATAACATTTTGGAAAGGGGGTCAGATATATACTACTGGGAACACATAGTGAGGAAGCCTATAAACATGGGATTAGGATTATTAATTATTACAGTGCATAACAGCATAATTAGAACTTTCCAAGGTCATAATTAGGAGCACTTCATTTTTTATAATAAGCTATATAAAATTTATAAAATCTTTATTTAAAAGGAAGGTTGTCTGCACCCAACAACCCCTCTGTATATGTGCATGAAAATCAATTTTTTGGTGCCCTCTTTTATTACTATAGTCTCTTCTATGGGGCTATATTCCATCACTACAGTCACTTCTATGGCATTCTCCACCTCTAAATATAATTTTAATGTTTACCAGTGTGATATGTCAAGTTTAATAAATTATCAACCAAATAAAAATAGTGAAATGTTTGCTTTGATTAATGCTCCACAACAATGTTCTGGCAAATTTGAACTATATATTTTCAAAATATTATATAACTGATTGCACAAAACAATAAATTATTTTAAAGTCTCAAGGCCAGAAGAGTACAAATAGTTAACACATAGTAAAGAATTAAAAGAGGCTTATGTCACACTTGTCTGCTATTTGATAATATAATTGACCAGTATTACAAAAAGAGTGGTGCATTATTTATGTGTCCTTCCAGGTGCATAATCAAGGGGTGGTATTATTATGACCTTTGACAATATTGTGCCCTTTGCAAACAGTTTTTGAAAAAATGTCAGGGTACTTTGACAATCTAAGCCCTATTTAGGAGCCCACATTTGATCCCATCTACCCCTTCCCATATTTTCCTGGCTGTTTGCCTGCCATATTAATTATTTGTTATGCTTTTGGTATGATTGTGGTTAAATAAACATAATAGCATCAATAATACCAACATATATAAATTTTCCATACATACTAGTTATTTATTTGTATGAAATATGCCATATAACTCCTCCTAGTATTCTTGTTAAAAGACTAAGACTTGCTTGGCATATTATAAGAGTGGAGTAATTCTGTCCATGGCACAGCCTCTATAACTCATCTTTACTTGGAAGTCCTTGGAATCTTTATGCTGAGGTCATGAAAACACACTCACCTACAGAGAAAGACATCTAACTGATGTCAAATCAGTAGATCAGCATGGTGCAACATATGAGTAACTTATTCTTGAACAAACTTTTTTGAGAACTCAACCTTAAATCAGAACATTTTACAACATAATTTAAAAATATGCATATTTTCCATATATTCATAATTTGATATGTTTGTATATTAATATCCTATTTAATTTTAATTTTATATGGATTATTGAAACTGATGCTAATATTTTTATTGATATAATTATTCCATTCATATTATTGTATTTTTTATTCTTATTATATACATATTATACATTCAAATAAAAAATGAATTGTATTTATTTACTATTGTGACCCATGCCTAATGGGACAACCATACCTTTATTCCTACATATATTAATAATCTTCACTAAAATTATATGCAGAGTAATTTGTTAAAATTTGTTCTTTTACATAATAAAAATATTTAATATTGCATATTTCATCCCAACCATCCCAATAGAGTAACACATAATTGATATAATTACATGCAATTTATCACAGAACAAATTAGCTTATGATTTTGTTGTCCAATTTACTTCATTATTTTATAAGTTTTAATTTTTAATGAAAATTTTCTTTTTGCTTTTCGTTATCCACTGTAATTTTTTCAGTAAAGAAATGAGCTATTTTCTTATTTTATTCAATAGTCTTTTTTACTAATTGAAAATATTTACTAGCAATATTTAAAATGACAATTTTATAGACATTTCACAAATCATCTAAATTTGCATAAAATATGTATATCAATTATAAGCACATTATTTATTTCAAAAATTTAATTTATTTTTCAAATTATACTAACCAAATTCTATAGAATTTTTCTAAAATAAAACATGTTTACCTATATATATTTAATTATATTAATTTGGTTACAATCTGATTTATTTCACAGTTTATATTTAAATTTAATAATACTTCAATATATAATCATATCAATTTATGTCAATCAATTTCTTCCAAATCAATCATATTATGTCTTTCTATTTTAAATCTCAATCTGTAACATTAGTTAAAATTATTTTGATAATATTTTATAATATACTAAACTGTATGAATCACATATTTAAATTATTTTGCTTTTTAAAATTGCTTTGAGTATGGACAAAAATATAATATTTTTTTAATCAGTAAAATGTATAGGCAAACTTTTGTTTGGAATAAATTTAATCAACCTGATTTTTATCATGAAATCCCACTTAAATTATGAAGATTGTACTGAATTATATAAAAACTCAATGTAACATAATTTTAATTTTTGTATCCTTTTATTTCAGTATGCACAGCGAAATATTCAAGAAAATTTCAATTGGGATCTTCTTGTTAATTACATTTTTGCCATACTATACTCAAGCAGATAATACAACATCTGAAATAATAGATTTCTCCACAACATCTGAAGGAACAGACAACTCCCCAACATCTGAAGGAACAGATACCTCCACAACATCTGAAGGAACAGATACCTCCACAACATCTGAAGGAACAGACAACTCCCCAACATCTGAAGGAACAGATACCTCCACAACATCTGAAGGAACAGATACCTCCACAACATCTGAAGGAACAGATACCTCCACAACATCTGAAGGATCTGAATCAGGCATAGAATCAACATCCGTTGTTTCAAATATTGATGGTGTGTATGTATTTATCAAAGAATATGTTCAACTTTTGAAAAAGAAAATTATAGTTTTCCTTTGAAAGCAAATGACGAACATAACATTTTTTTAGTGTGATGTGGAGGGAAAAGTTTCTAATGATTGACTTTTTGTACATATTGGATCATTTAGAAATGGGACATGATTCGGTAGATGTTTTTACTTGGGTTTGTAGATTTTTTAGATTGTCACCATTTTTTGGAGACCATATAGGTGTTTAATAAACGGATATTAGTGAAGTGGATAGCTATGTGTATATTGAAAGTAGACACTGCACACCACACAATGCCTGGGGCATTTAAATTTGGAAGGTGTTAAAATAGTGGATCCAGAAATGAGGAGTCTTGACAGGGATGGTTTACCATGCTGCGAATTTTGTAACTGTTTTTTTTGTTTATTTTTCATAGCCCTTAACCCATTGCCGGACCGCCCCCCTATGAATGGAGCCAAATCGTGTTTTAGGTGGGGCCCATATTTCACTTCCACCATATAGGTAGACTGTAGGAAGCTATGTTAGAACGCCGATTTTTTTTTTCAATCGTGGATCAAGCCGGGTATCCAACCAGGGTTGCTGGCTTGGTAGTCAGACGTGCTAACCACTACACCACTGCAGTGTGTTAGGCGTCATTCGTTCAGAAAGATTTTTTCTTCAGCTGAACTTTGAATTAAATTTTAGAGTTCTTTGGACATTCTAAATACAAGTCTTAATTTAGCTCATGATAGAATATCGATTACAGCTTATTTCAGGATTATCAGACGCTAATGTTGTTTCCATATTAAAGAAATTATTTTAATTGTATTTCTTTCTTGTTTTACGATTGTCAATTCCAAATTGTAACTGATTATTGGTAAACAGTATTTGTTAGATTCACTATTATAGAAGCGGATACAATCCTGTAACATTCTAATGGCAGATATATACACAACTTCATACTTGTATAATTCTTGGTTCCATGCTACCGTTTCTAGGAAGTTAATTCGTCTTACATGTCCTGTTGTACAGTTTCCTGCTCTATGCAGTTTTATGTGATTCCTCTTAAACATAATCAATATAAAGAATCTTTGTTCCGTCTATGTAGCTTCATTTCACAATAATTTATTGTTTACAATATTCATTGATGCCAAGATTTGTATTAACTACATTGGCGCCTGAGGCAAAGGCATTAAAGTACCTCACAATAACTGATAATCGTATAGTGAACTGGTAGATGTAGTTTCATAATCCAGTCTTCAATAAATTATAAGTTTCGATTATTTAAATATACGAATAGTTTTGTATACAGAATAATTTATTACTAAACTTATTACTATAACTATTTGCACGTTTTTTAACTTTAATATAACACCTTCTATCGGTTTGAGGAAATTTAATTTTTTAATTCTGCAGACAGATTACTTTTCTTTATCACATAAGAATTTCCCGTATGCCTTCATAATGAATACTATACATATATATACACAATAGTCACCTACAGTAATAAATATTATATATATATATATATTAATCGTATTCGCTAAATTTTTGATGTGTCCCAAATATAGGTCTGGGTCTCACAGTCATCTTTAATATTCCACTTTCAGATCCACCTGAAGTAACATCTGTCGACATTGAAACTGTGACTTCTAAATCTGTCTCTGTCATTTGGAAGGTTGAAAGTGGAACACAGTTCAATGTTACTCTAATTGTTGAGGATAGTTTCACTACTGACTTCAATTCGAAAACAATTGAAATTACTACAAACGGCACCAGTTACACAATAGAAGGACTGACACCAGGTCATCTGTATAATGTGTCTATTTTCACTTACATTGCTGATAGTAATGGAATTAGAAGAAATAGTCCTATTCGGTATCAGATGGTAACTACAGGTGCGTTAACATTTACTATATATTATATTATAATTAATCTTTGTTCCGTCTATGTAGCTTCATTTTACAATAATTTTGTGTTTACAATATTCATTGATGACAAGATTTGTATTATCTACATTGGCGTCTGAGGCAAAGACATTAAAGTACCTCACAATAACTGATAATCTTACAGTTATTAGAAGTAATTTCGTAATCCAATCATCAATTATTTAAATAAACGAATAGTTTTGAATTTCTTTCCAATATTACTTCTATTACAATATATTCATATTACTATAACTATTTGCACTATCAGAGTCATGAGTAGTATGGGTTGGGTATATTTAACTCATGATTCATTACCCCCTCCCCCAATTTCCCCAGCTAAAATAAAAAAATATCAAATTTGAGTTCTACATCTTAAAATAAAAAAAACATTTGACTCTCCTAAGTAATAAATAAATTAATTCGTGATTAAATAATATTGACTTTATTGCAACACACAACATTTTTAAAAGTCTTTTTCAATTAAAATATGATGGCATAAGACTATCCAGAAGCAACGGTAGCGAAAATTCATAGTCTTTAGCTTATTGATCTACTGGCGATTCGAGAGGTGTCAATACAAAGATGTGAAATATGCATATTGAGGTTCCTCTCCCAGATGAATTTGACTTCTAGCTCTTAAGTAGTTAGGAGTTGTCTGATGTGAGTCTAGAAATAGGTTTGCATATGGATTATCACTAACAATATCTTGAAAGACTGTTTTTAAAAATTTCAAATTTCTAAAGTTGTCTAACTTGTGTGGGATCGCGGGGATTTTAAACATTACCAAGTATTTGGTATTGAGAGACAGAGTCTGTGTCTCACTTCCTTTTTAGAAAATATCTCGCTGGTTGTTATTGCAAAGCAAAGTAAATGAAGCATCATTTTTGTAAATAGGAAACTGGTGTGGGTGATGATTTAGTCTCCTCCATCAAATCGTCAATCATCACAATATCAAGTGGTCTTACAAGATTCAGCTCTTCATGTGTTGTAGGGCCATCATATACAGTTATTATATCTGCAGGTTCTTTTGAATGCTTGTACATTGTACCGGTGATGCAGCGCTCTTTTCCTTATTTCATATTGAACAATTCCTTGCGATATTTTAATAAATTTTTAACAAAAGTTATTTTCCAGACATTTTCCAACAATCATGCTGAAATTATTCTTCAATCGCATATCCATATTGTCTATAGATAATTTTTGGGAAAACAATCTTTATTAGTTATGTTTATAAACATGAATGATTGGACAGAAAGAATCGAAAGAGGGAGACAAGCTGATTGATGAAGATTATGATAGTCCATGAGAGGATTCAACGGTGGACTATGAAGATAAGATGAAAAATTTAAAACGTTTAAGAAAGCTATCCTGTTTCTTTAAATCGATCAGAATCAAACTCATGAGTTAACTCCCGAGCTAATTAAACACAATTTACTGGAGGAAATCGAGAAAATTGTTGAATCGAACCTACTGGATAGGTTGCTATACCTCGATCGATGCAATGCAGACTGTCAACTAGGATCCATATTTAAAAAGTACAAACAGCTGAAGGAAAAAAGGTCCACTGCAAACTCTAAGGTCTCAGTACTAAGAGAGGCTATCAGACGGTCAATGATGGGATTTCATTACCAATGTTTTTCAAAAAGTGTGCGGAACAACATAAATAGCCAACATGACTACATAGATATTGAAAGTAGTCAATGTTATGAAGATAACTAAATTGTTTTTATGCATGAGTTGTCGTCATGTCTTAGCAATAAAGTCAATGTAGTTTTATAAATTATTTATTTATTTATTACTTCTAAAGTAGTAGTTAGTATGGGCAGTCTTCTCAAATTCTGGATAATCTTCTCCAAATCAGGGAAATCTTTACAAATCAGGGCAATATTTCAAAATTATGACAGTCCTCTCAAATCAGTGACCGGCTATTTAAATCTGGGTCTTATTTAAAACATTTGAAGAAGACTTTTATAAATTGAAAATCAAATTCTGAATATATAATATAATACTGTAAAAACTTTAAATTAGCCAAATCGATATTGTACAGTTAAAAATCAAAATATTGTTTAAAATCAATAAGAGTATGTATGATATCGATAACTTCATTTAATCATGTTGATAATAGTCAAATAAAATTGTCAATATGCTATATAGTACTAATAGCCATTAAAATTATTAAAATACCTCACTAAATTTACGTGCGTAAGGGTGGGGTGTGCAAAAAACTGTTGTTTTTTTATTTTTAGAACTAGATCTCAAATTTTATTATTTTTTTATTTTGGCCTGTGAAGGTTTGTGGGGGGTGGTGATGAGTAATGAGTTAGATATACCCATCCCATACTACTATCACGTTGTGTTTGAGGTACTTTGAGTTAATTCTGCAGACATAATACTTTTCTTTCTCTGAATTTCCCGTATGCCTTCATAATGAATACTATACATATATAGACAATAGTCACCTACAGCAATACATATTATATATATTAATCTAATCGTTTTTGATGAATTTTTTAGTTTATGAACATTGCTAATTCAATAATTTTGGTGTTTCCAAAATATAGGTTTAAATTGGTCTCACAGAAACCTTTAATAATCCACTTTCAGATCCACCTGAAGTAACATCGGTCAATATCAAAAATGTGACTTCTAAGTCTGTCTTTGTCACTTGGATTGTTGAAAATGGAACATATGACAGTGTTACTCTAATTGTTGAGGATATTTTGAATCCATCACTGGATTCGAAAACATTTGAAAGACCTTCTAACGAAACCAGTTACACAATAGAAGGACTGACCCCAGGTCATCAGTATAATGTGTCTATTTTCACTTACGTTGTTGATAATATTGGAACCAAACGAAATAGTTCCATTCAATATCGGATGGTAACTACAGGTGCGTTAAAATTTTCTATATATTAAATTTATATTATAATTATTATTCTTTGTTCCGTCTATGTAGCTTCATTTTACAATCATTTTTTTGTTTAAAATATTCATTGATGCTAAGATTTGTATTAACTACATTGGCGTCTGAGGCAAAGGCATTAAAGTACCTCACAATAACTGATAATCTTACAGTTATTAAAAGTAATTTCGTAATCTTCAATTATTTAAATAATTGAATAATTTTGAATTTCTTTCCAATATTACTTCTAAAGCGCCTTATAAACACAAGGTTTCTCATAGCATTCTAGAATTAGATAAAATTTGTTCATGAAATAAAATAACGTGGTAAATTTGAATTTCAGATCCACCTGAAGTAACATCGGTCAACATCAAAAATGTGACTTCTAAGTCTGTCTTTGTCACTTGGATTGTTGAAAATGGAATATATGTCAATGCTACTCTAATTGTTGAGGATATTTTGAATGCATCACTGTATTCGGAAACATTTGAAAGACCTTCCAACGAAACCAGTTACACAATAGAAGGACTGACCCCAGGTCATCAGTATAATGTGTCTATTTTCACTTACATTGTTGATAATGGAACCCAAAGAAATAGTCCCATTCAATTGCGGACGGTAACTACTGGTGCGTTATTATTAAATTTATATTAAAACTAAATAGGAATTTTTTTCGGATTTAATTATTTTAGTGACATGATTAAGTTTTCATTTATAACTTTTCTAAGCCAAATCAAAGCAGTTTAAAATTTTGAAATTCTCATTTAAAACTAATATACATAAGTTTAATTCTCAATATCTAAATTGTTAAATTTCCAACCCTTTCTTTATTTTGTTTAATTTATGTTTATTATAACATTTTGATTGCTTGATTATCTCTTTGTAAAAGGATCATGAAGCTTGTGTAAACTTGGGAGAAGTGACAATTATTGGTATACTTAAATTATATTATGAAAGTAGAATAGCATTTGGTGTATTAAGTCCAGTTGCAGATTCATTTCTAAAGTAATTTTTTTCACACCATAAAGAATAATTAAATTTAGTAATCAAAACTATTTTTAGAATTCTATGAAAACCTGAATAAGAATTATTATGACGAAAGTATGACTCTTTCTGATTGTGTGATTGTCTATAGCAATATTTTAAAATGTTACCACCCTTTATCATAGTATGTGAATTTAGATTTATAATACTCAAAATGTGCCTAATATCAAAATATAAGATCACATATATGAAACCTATCAGTTGCATCAGTTTATTTTGACTGTAATATAGTTAGAATTACAATTATACAAGCGGATACAATCATGTAGCATCCTAATTCTGATGGCAGATATATACACAACTTCATACTTGTATAATTCTTGGTTCCATGCTACCGTTTCTAGGAAGTTAATTCGTCTTACATGTCCTGTTGTACAGTTTCCTGCTGTATGCAGTTTTATGTGATTCCTCTTAAACATATTCAATATAAAGGATCTTTGTTCGTCTATGTAGCTTCATTTCACAATAATTTATTGTTTATAATATTCATTGATGCCAAGATTAGTATTAACTACATTGGCGTCTGAGGCAAAGGCATTAAAGTACCTCACAATAACTGATAATCGTATAGTGAACTGGTAGATGTAATTTCATAATCCAGTCTTAAATAAATTATAAGTTTCGATTAATTATTAAAATAACGAATATTTTGGAATTTCTTCAGAATATTTATTACTAAAGTTTACCTGTATTAGTTTTCTTCAAATTTTTTATCTATTAAATATCAAAACATCTTCTATCAAAATCACAGATAATTAATTTATAATATTGTTTATACTATTTTCGCAATTTCAATCATCATTAATCAATATATTTTTCGTATAGTCTAACGTCACTTGAGACAGAATAGTTTGACTATGAACCTGTTTTTTAAAACTTTTATTATATCGTACAAAATGATTATGTGTGTGTTCTATTTCTAGTACATATCAGTGTAAATCATTCATGATGGTGTCCTATTTTGTGTGCTATTGTTCTAACATATAATTTTGCTCCTCAATAATCATGTTTTTTGTACAAGTTTTGGTACTTATCAAAATATATTAATCGTTAAAATAATTTCTTATAGTTCATGTTGTTACACCCATATATTGTGTAGTTCGGTCAGAATTTTTGCATTTCCTATCTCGGAAATTGCTTAGTGAAGTTCCTGGAAGTAAGTATTGTATCTCTGTAAGACGCAGAGATTGTTTAGATTATGCTGCCACAGAAATTAAATTGATGAATTTAAACTGTTTTTAAAACATTAAACATTTTAAATTTTATTTTCGTTTCGATAGTATGAAAATATGTACAAATCATTTGTGATCTTGTATAAAATTACTACTTTATATTGAAAACAGTAGTAGGAGATAGTGATTTCTAGGCCAACGAAGACCCTTTGTTCTACCTGTCAATCAATTTTGCGATTTTTTTTCTGGCTTTTGGTCGAAAACATTTTTTTACAGAATTCTGATTGGCCGCGGGACCCCCCCCCCTCCCCTTTGTTGACCTAGAAATCACTATCCTCTACTACTGAAAACATTAAAACTTGAGTAAATTCCTGCTAATACGTTCTAATTATTCAGTGGCTGAAGGGTCGCTTTCAGAATAGATAAATTTTTTTTATATGCATGCAGGTAAATTGTTTCATGTAATTCTTAAGCATGCTTGTTTAGTCTGCATCCATTTAGCTGATTTTAAATATTTTTGACATTTAAAACTGTTTTTTTTTCCAAAATTACGGAACCACTTATGTATTTTATTATCTTTTTAGCTTAAATTTTTATTATAAATACGAACCCTCTACAATATTTTCTGAAAGTGAAGCTAATTTTCTTGATTGTAAACACTAAATGATTTCTACGTTGAATTTTTTAAATAAATTTTTCTTAATTAATAATCAATATATTGTTTAGTTAAATAAATATCTGAATATAAATTACATCAATTTTTCTTCTGTTGGTTCACATTTTGTTCTACCAGGATTAACTGTTTTTTAATCAGAGACGCTTTTTTATTTCACATATTAAATTTAGTCTATTGAATAATATAAATGTTATGCCATTTATTGATTATTGCATGCAATTTATGTTCGGTTCATTATATTAGATTCATAAAAGTAGTATTGTTATCTAGTAAAAATAGGTTCTTATGATGTTGATATGCATAAATCATTAAATAAAATTATTTTTATTTCAATAAAGCGACGTAAAATCTTTGAAGGTAAGTTTCAACATGGACTACAATTTGTATTCTGTGTAAAACAGTCAAAACAAATTAATTAATTTCTGTCATAATTTATTGTGTTCATATTCGCTTCCAGTACTTTTCATACATTATAAAATAATTTTAACATATTATCATAAATAATGGAATAATTCTAATTACTTGAAAAAAGTAATAATTTAATGTTGCTGTAAATTGTCATCTGCTGTTTTCATTGTTATTTCAGAGCCAATAACTGTAAATTTAACGTTAGTTACCTTCGATATAAATGCTACAGAAATCAGAATATCCATCCCTACCCTAGAAGGATATTACGACAGAATCAAGGTAACATCTTATTATTTAACTTAATTTGAAAACAATCCTGTTTTGTGCAATATTTCTTTCTACACTCTTCTGTCTGTATTCTCTATCTTACTCTATCATCTCTCTTTCAGATAAGTTGTCAACCGAACGATTACAACATCTCCATAAACAAATCAGTTTCTCAGCAAGTCACCATACCTAACCTTGCACCCTACACTAACTATTCCATAACCCTCCAAACCGTGGCTGGTAATTTGTCCTCAGAAAAAGTG
>JAUZNC010032068.1:7036-20338 GCA_034780395.1 Vannuccia rotundouncinata
ATTAATGATTATATTAATTATATGAAATGATTTTTAGTAAAATGTACGAAATTATTAAATCATACAACATATTCAAAATATATATACTATATAAATATATGAAATGAAATTTGCATTCAAACTAATGATACATGTCTTTAAAAATGTAAGTAGTTGTTTGGCTGAATTTTTGTAATATATATATTTATACGCACATATAACTTTGAAAGTAAAACCAGATTTTTTAATCGTTAATGGATGAGTTAATTCTACCGACAAAAGTTTTGCATAAATATTTGTAGCAATATATAAAGTCTATTCATATATTACATTATTTATATAACGCGTAGGTACATTTGTACAATATGAATTTAATAAGGGATTGGTTGTCTCAAAGGACAGAATGGCGATATGTTATGTACGATATAGACAAATTAATAAAGTATATTTATTTACATAATAGAACAAAAATTATATATATAGGCGAATATGATAATTATATGTAATATAATAGATTTTCTAAACAAATAATGCGCGCAACAATTTTTTTAGAAAAATTCTTTTTATTGTAAGTTGAAACATGAAATACAATAAGTTCAATCTAGGTAATCATGAATAGAAATAAGTTCAATCTAGATAATCATGAATAGAAATAAGTTCAATCTAGATAATCATGAATAGAAATAAGTTCAATCTAGGTAATCATAAATAGAAATAAGTTCAATCTAGGTAATCATGAATAGAAATAAGTTCAATCTAGGTAATCATAAATAGAAATAAGTTCAATCTAGGTAATCAGGAATAGAAATAAGTTCAATCTAGGTAATCAGGAATAGAAATAAGTTCAATCTAGGTAATCAGGATAGAAATAAGTTCAATCTAGGTAATCAGGATAGAAATAAGTTCAATCTAGGTAATCATTAATAGATAAAAACCATGTCTATTTTACATATCAACTTTCAGCATCAATAATCTTACTCATTTCGTCCACAACCGTTTGCAATGCCTTGGCCATGCGAGCAGCTATGAATTTTGACATTTCTTGTTCCAAAAAGAGGCGAATGTCGTCAGGTTCCCCAAAGTCTCGTATGGACTTCTAATCGTGAGAAAATGTATGCATCACACAAGCTATTCTGTGTATGTAAATCGATTTATATATATAGCAGCTATATATTTTTCAACCAACAATGGAAACATTTTTTCTATTTTTTTGCGTCACATACATTTCCGGTATAGCCTATAATGCTTTGATATAGGTAATCATCATAGGTAACCTTCCTATTATATAACGTATTTAATTATCCGCACCCGTTTTGTCTGAACGTAAATTGCTATCGTTTATCACATACAAGTAAATTCGTTACCGCTTAATAAGTATGTTTTGTTAGTCCCAAATGTATATTTACACGTTTAATATGTACTACATACAAATTTCTATTGTTCACATACCGATGCTCGCATCACTTGTTGTAAACTCTGCGATCTATAAATAAACATATCATATCCTTTTGTAATTATACTCTGTCCAGTTTTATACCAAATTAATTTCATAGGAATAAGACTTAATTCGTATGTTTGCTTATAACACATAATAAGTATAATAACATATACGTAATAAGCGGATTTCACTGTATATCAACCACCTGGGATCTTTTATAAAATCTGACATATACGGATAATTTCAATGGGGTCATCGCTATAATACATATTGACTTAAAAGAACAAACATTTATGACGAAATCTACTAATTTTGTTATATAATGTACAGGAAAAACCGCTAATAAAAAATATTATATTAGTTAAATTTTAAAAGAAAAATGGTCAGACGTTTCACTTTAAGTCTTCTTTGAGTACGTACGCTCTACGTTTAATATACAAAAAGTTTAAATTATTATTAAATTATAAGAGTCCATTCACATTTATAATAATAAGAAAACCGACGCAACAGTATATAACATTAAACTATAAAATAGCAATGCCTTATATAGTGATTGGTATATACAATAACATATTAGACTAAAACTTTGAATGTGTTGGTATACCTATAGTAAATTAAAATGTATGTTCCTATTTAAATGTACCTATTCATTTTTATGAGTATAATATATAACTTCCAGGCTGTATGCTTTCAGTTTATCGAATAATATCGAATAATAATAGTATTTGGTATCCATTTCGCAATACATATTATCTATGAAATTTTAAATTGCGGATGTACGCTCGTTATACACGGAGAGGGGTCCACTAAAAGCGTGCTCGAGTTTATATACACATAAAGGAGGTCGAAAATACTGAAATAGGGCGTACGTACTTTTTAAATGTTGGCTCCATAAATATATTAATTTCAACTTATAAATATTATTTATTTAATTTTAACAATTGTGTCGACTTCTATTCATATTTATACAAATACTATATGCACAAATATTTAAACTCCAAAAATAAATCTTAATGGATAATAAAATAGTGTCAGAATAAAAGCTTAAGATATTGACCCGACCCACATCACACAATTACATTCAACAAGTTTGCTTTGTTGATTGAGCTATGCCAAAATATCTTATAGGTAATGAATGGATATAGCTTGGTTGTATACCTTTACATTAAACTATGCATTACTTTGTATTGTAGCTATTTCAATATGTAGTGTATTGATGGTTGTTAAGCCGTTGGGGTATTCATTGGTATAAATAGAGTCACCCTTCTTCACTCTGTTGGTTTTCTTCATTTAGTCAGGCGTTATCAATGTTCAGTACTCTGCTATATAGATCTGAACATCTCTTAAGCCGAAGAGAAAACCATTTTTGATACTTTCTTCAATTTCATTTGCATAATTTTAAAATGGAAGACGATGAAAAGGAAAATATTCCTGAATCCTGGAGTGACAATGACATTATTGAATATCTTTCTTTGAAACAATTATCCAACTGGGCGGATCAATACGTCAAGAAAGACGAACGGCGAAGGGATTATGATTACATTGTTCAAGAATCTTCGAAGGAATCATCGGATAACTACACAATGCCAGTGTACAGCAACACTTCCCTACTGAACACACCATCAGAGACAAACTTGCCCTATTCACAACAAATTCATGATTCAAATAATACCTTCGTCGACTTTTTAGAAAACGTTCTTCATATCCATATGGCGGCGGCTTTGGCTGCATTCGCAGCGATTTGTCTGGCATTCCTAATCGCTGTCGGTTTACTCTGTTTCTGTATATGGAAACGAAATAGAAAGCTACAGTCGAAAAGGGAACACATTAAAGATCTTAATGATGAATATCCTGACCTAGCTGATGTAGATGACGGGGACGACATCGCTTTATTTGGCCATCTGGAGTATTCCCTTGAGTACAAGTTTAAACGAGAGGAGTTGAAGGTAGGAGTGACCCAGGCTGTGGATCTTCCCTGTCCGCAGGGATACCACCTAGATCCATACGTGGTCGTGTCTTTAGATCCTGCCGAAAAAACTTCCAAGGCCAAGCGCCGAAAAACAAAGACCGTTGCCAATTCCTCAAATCCGATATTTCATCAAGTGTTTAACATTCCTCTCAAGTACCATAGTTTGCCTCAAAAGTCAGTTATATTCGAAGTTTTTGATTACGATGCAGTCGGTCAGGATTTGCGATTTGCAGAACTAAGAATACCTCTAGACAGTATAGATATTCAGCTGTTTATGGATAAGGTTTATGAGCATTCTAGCCCTTTGGAAGAGGGAGAAAAGATGCAAATTGGCAAAGGGGATGTTTGCCTTATTCTAAAGAATATACCCGATGAGAGAAAGTTAATGGTGACAGTTCTGGAATTCAAACAACTACAGGTCGATCCAGCAAAGATGCGACGAACCCAAGAGATTTTTGTTGAAGTGAGCCTCAGCATAGGGGCCAAACATTTGGAGACTAAAACGTCCAAAAGTCGTCACGAATTAAAGAATCCTTATTTCGAGGATATTTTTACATTTAAAATCAACACAGAGAAACTTCTCCACGCCGCTATTTTGGTAAAAGTGTTCTATCCCGGGGTTCTTCCTGGTATGAAGGTTTGTGTGGGCGAAGCAAGATTGTCTGCGGCCACTAAAGGAAC
The DNA here is from genome assembly GCA_034780395.1 of Vannuccia rotundouncinata. Classification (NCBI taxonomy): domain Eukaryota; kingdom Metazoa; phylum Platyhelminthes; order Proseriata; family Coelogynoporidae; genus Vannuccia; species Vannuccia rotundouncinata. Next base: position 11,104 of record JAUZNC010032068.1, read on the forward strand.
ACCGGGCGCTGCTCACTGGAAAGACATGATGTCAAATCCCAAGCGGCCATCGGCAATGTGGCATGTTCTTTGGCCTGAGGGGATATCAACTGAAGGTACATGATTGCGGTTGAATTATATAAGAGTCTTTAATAGTATTTATATACGATTGTTGATAAATGTTTAATTTATAGTTAAATTAATGGATGTATTGTAATTTTTGCAACCACTGAATTTTGATTCTTTTTGTGGCTGATTATAACATTATTTATGCTATAAATATTATCGTATTTAGATAATTTATTGTTCTATTTCATATCGTTTTTATTGGTTTGTGAAAAATTATTGTGATCTACAGTATAATTTATATTCTGGAATAAAATGTATGTCTAACACCTCCAATATACATGTATATTATAATATGCTAATTAATTAATTTCTATGTATTTTCATTTAAAATATTTAAATGAATCACATTTTATTTACTCCATAATATTTAGATTACTTTTTAAATATTACAATATATATAAACAATGTAGGAAGCCTACGCTAGTCAAATCTTAATTTATAAGAATTTGAACTGTGTAAACAGCCCATATCACCGAATAAACAATATAGGACGTTATTTTTGTTATATTACTTTTATAATAAAAAAACTTTGAACTTTGTGGATGTGGTATATTAATAGTACTCATAATTTTTGTTTAAATATTATTATTAATTTTGTTTCAAATTTTTTCAGTTTCTTATAATATAACATTTACTACTATTAAATGAACGAGTACTATAAATAAATATTTGACTTATTATCTAATAATAGGAGTGCAGTGGACTGTCGAAGAAAAAGAATGTTTCAAGCCCATATTGTGTGATTCATATTTCCCCCTTAGATTTAGCTGTCAACAGCACAAACCAAGTGGTTACTAGCGTCCGGAATTAAGTTATTTTTGGTTCAAATTAAATTAATTAGATTTAAATTATACAAATAGTCAGTATCAGATTGCCGATAATATAAGGATTAAAAGGGAGGGGGGGGGGGAGGTGGCTAATACCAAATTTCCGAATACTAAAATGTACAATATTTTATTCAAAAAAAATAATACAAACCTATAAATAAATTTAAAATTCTCTTTCAGTGATTTTCGTACCATATATTAACGTTGTAATTCTTTTACAATTTTTTGGGTAATTATAATCTTCTCATTTGTCCAAACACACTTTAAAAATAAATCAGTTATTATTTACACATTTATATAGTGTAATAAATAAATTTTTCTTAACATTAAACAATCAAGGATTTTTCAGAGGATATCAAATATAATATATTTGCTCACAAAACATGGTATACAATATTTAGAACCTGAATAATATATTTATAATCAATAAAAAGAAAATTTATTTAACAAATCCTCTAAATATTGAAGTAAGCATAACAGTACAATTTCAAGAAATACATTAAAGCTACATTCAGGATAGATCAGTTAGCAAATGCATTTTTACAGGTATTTGCAAGGTATTTTATAGGTATTCACCATTATTTTTTTATACAAAACATTAAATAATAGACATTATGCATGGTTAATATTTACAAAGTTTGAATTTTCCGTTCCCAGTAAATTAGCTTCAATCGTCTGTATTGTAATTTGACACGTTCAGACTCCATTTTGATGTCGTGGATTTCTTCTTGCCGCTGAGTGTCTGTGCTACTTGTGATGCCGGAGCTATTAGCTGCCGTCTGATAAGGATTATGAGGCGCAACATTGTAAACGGGGGCAGTATTATAGTTCCAGGAGGGGTCATACGATTTTCTTTGGTAGCTGACTAAAGGGAAAAATTAGAACACTTTTAAATGTATTTATAGTATGTATTTATTTCGCATAAATATTCAAAAGTTATGCCAGCTTTTATCTATTGTATATTTATGGATTCTGTTAATATATTTTATTTGTTCCTTTTGATCACAACTGATTTTTTATAATAGAGGAAAAGGTTTTTTTAAATTATTTACATTTATTGATGATATATAAAAAATGTTATTAGCTGAAACCGTAATTCAGGCTTCAATTAAAAATTCAACAATTTGAAAATACGGTAAATCAATATTTTCTTATATTACTTCTACACATTGGTATATTCAATAGCTAGATAGCATAACTTTATTAAATTAAGTTAATTAAATATATTAATTGATTTGAAAGCAATATGACATAAATATATTCATTTTAAATACTTTAAAATTAAGACAAATCGAATTTATATAGTCTAATGTTTGAAAAAATAATTTTTACAAATTCTACTTACCGAATTTAGGTCTTCTTATAGGACCAACAGAGCGGCTTCCAAATGATTGATTTCTTCTATTAATTAGAGTTGTGTTGATGTCTTGGTGATCCCAAACCGCTTCAGTAGTACGAGGTATAGACCATGAACCATGGATGTGTTGCTTCTGACGAAGGACCTGTACGTCTGAAGAATTATTGATTACTTCTTTTGAGGGTGCTTTTGTCTGCAGCATTACTTGATCCTGTTTAGGAACTGTAGACGACCCTTCTCCAGTTTCTTCTAAATTTGTTGCAGGAGATAAATTTATTGAGTTTCTGACATCCTCAACTTGATCGCCAAAATATGATTCGGAGTTAGCGATAGAAGGAAGCGCTACATTTTCAGGTACGGCTTCATCTTTTTCTGAGTTAAATTGTTGTTCAATAACGTCCCCTTCGATTTTCGTAATAATAAGATCACTGTCATCTAAATCATGAAGCATTTCGCTCGATTCCTTTTCAGAAAATGTTTGATTATTTCCGCTGTTGTTGTGTATCATTGGTATTCCTTGAGTATTGTGAGGGCTATCTTTCGGATTTTCACTTGCATCAGAGCTGGTTATTTTCCAATTGGAACAAAGATCACTGTCTAGAGCAGTACCATCCGTAGAAGACAGCATTTCTTGGGTAACGCATTTCCCGGCAAGTTCTGTAATGGTATTATGTAAAGGTCTCCATTTGCCAAAAAATCCATTAGATTCAGCACTAAGGCGGCCAAACTTTCTATCATAGAGAACATTTGTTTCGCTCTTAAGACAGCTCCATTTCTTCATAAGTTGTTTTCCCGTTCTTTGAGGAAAACCTTCCTTAGCCATTTTAGCAGCCATTATACACCATTCCCGACGAATATCTTTATTCTTTAAGCCTTGATCGTAACGTCCATCAACAATAAAACTCCTTGTCGTTCTTATCAACATTAAAAAATAGTTTAATTCTTCATCACTCATATTTTGTGATCGTATCTTTCTGAATGGAAGTGGACGAATGTATATGTTGGGATCCATCGATGTAGTAATACCATTCATCGATGGTAGTGAATGAATTAACTGTGTATTCATTTAGAACGGTGAATATATTTTAACTAAGAGTAATCGTAAGGTAAGCATAAGTTAAGATATTGCAGCTTACGATCGATTGCTGACGTTCTTACGCAGCTTAATAAAAAAAATCAATACTGGGTTTTAACGATATTATATTATGCTTTGATAGAATGTAAAGGAAGGAAAAGTAGACAGGCAAATAGCCAATCACATAAGAGCAAGGATTGGCTTGTGTGAAGTAACTTATGAATTATGTTTGTGTGACTTATGAACTACGTTGAACTTATGAATTACGTTGATTGTTTGCACATAAATGAATATACAATATTATATAATACATCAACATACAAATATATTACTATCAGTGACGGATTTTTGCATATTAAATTATACGTATTATTTTCATGAATCTCTCCTTCTGAAATTAGCGCCAAAATAATATATTCGCTATAGTACCTACCTACTACAAATATTATACAACAAATTCATCCTATATATATATCTTAATGTGGTACTAAGTTGCATTCAGAGCTGTGTAGTAGATTCATCTGTAAGCAATTTGATTGTGCTATATAGCTCCTTCCATGTTTCCAGTGTAAATTTAAATTCGTTAGAAATGTTTGCCATCTTTATCTTCCTTCTACATTTACATTAACTAATTAACATTCCACAAGTAATTGTTTCTTCAATCGTTTTTTATACAATCAGAAAGGCACAAACTAAAAATATACGGGTAAAATATAAAAAGTAGAATAAAATTAAGCATATAATAAAAAGAATGAAATGTCTCTTCGTCTTGGTCCTTTACAATTATGTAACAAATTAAAACAAATTATTTCGCAATTATTAAAATCAGTTGCGAATAGTGAAATTTTTAGCGGATCTTAATAAAATTACGACCTTAATTTATGTTTATAGTCTCACAATTATATACATACGCGTCTACCATATATTTCACAAAGTATTTAATCAATAGGTCATTCAAATAATGTTACTTTGGAAAGATCAGAACGAATTGCTTTTTATAAAATTGTCCATTTTTAGGATATTTTATTTATGGGATTAAATATTAATATTTTAAATCACGATCAGATAATATAGGCGCTGTTGTAAATTTAATTGATCGATATATTTATTATTGTTTGTCATATGATCGAGCGGCAGTATTAGGTCTGGTAGCTAGGTATACTATGGGATGCAAAATAAGTAAAACTTCAAATTATGTAGGTTATAGTTGAATATCTAGTATACAATTTATTTATATACCTGCAATTAATACTTGTTAATAAAAGAAATCGCAAATAATAATTCGTCAAGTGTTAAAATGTAAATCGTATTAAAATTACAATATATATTTGTATTTATATCACATGAACTTCAATAACAACTATTTATAAAAAACTTTTTCGGAATCAAAAGAAGAATTTTCAAAATGTTTCGTCAAAATTAAAAGAACGAATTTTTGGATAAATATGAAAGATTTCTGGATAAAATTTCATTGAAGTCACTGAAGAAAATAATGTCTAAAAAGGTGTCAATCGAGAATATATATAATTTATTTTAAAATATATCTAATTATAAAATAAATTAATATCGTAAAAGACGACAACTTCACGTTACCGCTATGCTACGTTCGATAAAACTTCCGGGGACAGTACTTTTTGTAAGTTATTTAGGGTATCGGAAAAAATCAGTTCGCTCAAAATTAGCATCGAGCGACGTTAAGGGGGTGGACGTGGTCAATATGAGGTATACTTTTATATATCTTGACGTATGAGGTTATATAGTTATTATATAAGTTAGATGTTTGCCTATTCAGAATCTTATATGTATATACACATGGGGTGATCATTCAAAAGTCCCCGTCAGTTATAAAAAACACGTTTCGTTAGACATGTAAAACGAACTTATGTAAAATATATAGCAAACATGTAAAAGAAACACGCAAATTTTTTATCTCAAGTGATGATCATTGCAAGTGATGATCATATATAGGTGTTAATTGTGAGGGCTTTGATGAACGCAGCCAATTTAATTTTCGAATATATATAGCAGAAAAAAGTCTCTCGCACTGAGCAAGGGTGACTGCAGGCAATGTTCATCCAGTTTTAAGTAGGATAAAAAATTTTGGATATCGTTCTTCGTGAAATTGTTTGATTGCATGTGCCAAGGAAGCAGTAGGTCGTTTTTTCAACCATGGACGCATATTTTATCATCCAATCGGAATTGTTATCAATCACATTGAGGTTCGGTGCAAGTCATTTTTTTATTCCACAACTCCATCTATAATTGATCATCCACGTCCATAAAAGAGCACAAAACAATCAGTACAATTGATAACAAAGCTTTAATTAAGGTGCGACCAAAAATATTAAAACTGAAATTCATTTCAGAAATGTTAAAGTTGCGTTGTTGATGGCCCATTGTTGCGATTCATCTAGGGTTACGTAATAATATATCACATCGTAGAAAGCAAAGGTTGATATAGATAACGTTTTGATCATATATTTGCAGCTAATTGTTGGTATATCACTAAAAACTCAGAATCAACTGCATGTTTTCATAAGAATTTGTATACGTTTTTTTTATTATTTGTACCTATATCGAAATCATGTCATCCATTGTAGCTTTTGTGTGATTGGAACGCAATGGTGTGTATATATAGACACGAAATTTGCAGCATAATCAAGATTTCATATACATTTTATATTATACATATTAATTTATATTCTATATTTATGGCGGATCATCGAAATATAGACCATCTGTGTATATGTTTAAAATACGGTGTATATGTATATGTTTTGCTATATATCCATTTCATATATCAATGCTTATATCCACACAAATTCACCTATATCCATACATATCCAAATATCCAAACGTAGATATGTATGAATACACCGTCACAAAAAAATACATATCTACATATCCAAACGTGATATATCTATGAATATTTGTGGCTATGAATGAATATATATGTATGAAATATATATCCAATGAAACGTGGATTATATGTAAGTGGATATATTATGTATATGGATGGATATGTGTGGATATATATAGATATGTATGAATATGTAGTTAATATGTAGGAAAAAATATACATATCCACATTTCTTTTAAGCATTACACAGATGGTCTCGATATATGGTCGCCATATTATATATTATATTATAATATAGTATTTATATTTTTTATAAATCTATAATATCCTATATTATACATTTAAATTATATTATTATATATATTATATAATACATATTTTAAAAAACAATTAGCATAAACTTCAAAAAGGGGGCTGTTGTTCGCACCCAACAAACCTATATGTACTGCCCTGGAATGCTGCAAGTTACTGGTTTTTTAATAATATTTTGTGTTCGTTTAAGCTAATCTCATAAATGGCTATTTTATATAATCCAAGCGCAATTTTTGGTGTCGATTTCCGATAATTGCTTTATATTTATTATCTCAATATTAGTACTTGTTTTATATTTAGTTATGGCTGAAAGTATTAAAGTTGTATGTCGTGTTAGACCTTTAAACGAATCGGAATTAAATAAAGCGAGTAAATTTGTGTGTAGCTTTCCTGGTGAAAATAATACTTCCATAGCAATTCATGTAAGTTGTTCATGTAACTTTATTAATAAATGATTTTATTTCTCGCAAAATTTATTGCGTTTAAGTAATCTGGTTATCCCCAAGAAGTCACTTTTATGCGACCACTTCATTAACTGTTTATATATTATATACATAATGGAAAAGTATCTGTAGTCTTTTTTTTCTATGGCAATTGCATAACCAATGTTTTATACAATACCTATCTATTCTTTCACACAATAATTGGAAATAATTACCATAGGAAAAAGTCCTGTGTGCAGTGTGCTCTGTGTTCTATAAATGTTCACACCAACTTGGCCATTCAACACAGCATTTAATTTATATTATCAGAATTTTTTTTATTGGGGCTATTTTTAATTTTTGGTTTCTATTTTATAGGCCATATAAAACTAATTACAAATTTACTTACATTTAAATAACATTCCCTGCCCCAGCATGTATGTCTTATGCAAATTCATACAATGTGCTTTTATATGCATTTTTTTAGATTTCTATACTTATAAACTTTTTTTATATAATATATATTTAATATTTTAGTATATTAACTGGTAATTTTATATAGGTATACAAAAAGTAATCAAGGAGATAAACATAAAAACAGTAAGGCACAACAGCTTAATTTGCATTTTACATCATATTATATAATTATGTTATATCATCTATTTCAGCTAAATTAGGCTGTTATATGTTAATAATAAATAAAATAAAACCATATATTTTGCTGACTTACATTATATTTATAAAGTTATTATAAATACTGTGATAAACATAATTACAAAAAAATTATTTCATATTTAATTTTAATATTATATTTGTATAAAAATATAGTTTTAAATTGCAGAGTATTAATTTATAAAAACATTTGTATGCAAAAATCATCTATAAAAATATTATTTTTAAATCAGATTAGAATCCTTTAGCCAAATTTTGCTGTAAATAAATGCATTTTCAGCCAAATCTGCCTGTGTTAAAAGTTAATAAAAGTTATATAAATGGTAATCCCTTTTGATTTAGACTTGATAGATTTTTTCAGGGTTCATATGGTCCTGAAAAGTTCTCAGGCATTTTATTTTTCCTGGAAATCCTCTAGTTTTCAAGATGTAGGGATCATTTTTGTAAATTGACAAAATCCTTTATAAAAATTGTTAAGGGATAACAGGATAGGGTAAGTCTAACTACACTCTATATACATACTTGTATATATATATGCATATATGATCTATATAATAGCTTATATTCAGGAAATACTAATATATTTATTTTAATTATGAATTGAAGCTATCGAAATTTTAACTATATCTTTATTTAAAGATCAAAAAAATGTTCAGCACTTTGCAACAAATATATTTTACTTGCTCTGCTTACAAACATTTTTTGAAGAATTTTGCAGTTTTGAAATTACATATGTGTCCTTAAATGTAATGGAATAATGGAATAATGTTCAAAGTGGTCCTGGAAATGTCCTGAAATTTTGAGATATGTCCTTGAAAAAATGTTTGCAGCCTGGATCCAATATGTCAAAATATGTTGAATTTATTAGTTGGAATCAAAAAATGATTTTTTTTTACAAAAAATTGTATTTGTCAGGATAAAATTTTTTTTAAACAATTACTGCACATTATTAAATTTTATTTAATGTTATTATATATTAACATAGCCATGACTACTTATATTGATTAGATTTCTCTTAATCTGTATATTATAATTTGAAATAGTAGAAAAAAATTCATGTAATTTTTTGTAATACTGTTGGTAATTCCAAAATGAGATATAGATAATATAAATAAAAAGTTGAATGTGTCAAGTTGTGACAAGTGGTGAACCATCCTTGCAAATTCTCCTTCTATGCAATAAATGTACATACATAATGTTGTAAAAAAATTGACAAATATGAAGCATGAAAAGCTGGTGAATTTGTTTTTAACTGACTGAAAATTCCACCAAAATTTTGTTATAAATTTTTGAATTGTTCTGAAATTTTATTTTTCAAAAAGTGTATGAACCCTGAAATATAAAATTGGCTCTTTTCATAAATTTATATCATAAAAATCATGAAATTTGGCATAAATTCATAAAATATATTATGGTTTTCATTGCTGGGAAAACTTTATTCTTTTAGAGTACTTATAGTAGGTAAATATGTATTGTATTTAGTTCAGTATATTTAAGTTCAGTTCATAGGTATTCAATAAATTAAATGTATAGCTTTAAATTTTAAAATGATTAATTTCATTATCTTAAATTCACCCTTTTATTGCAAAATTGTTTTATAGT
>JAUZNC010032079.1:4454-18226 GCA_034780395.1 Vannuccia rotundouncinata
TTTAACAGTGCCTTATCCAATAAAAAAATGTCTCTTGTATCATCTATTAAGATTACAATTTTCTATTTAATTTACATTTATACATTTTTTAAAACAGTTAACAATTAAAATTTACCATTTCTGTTTAACTTTTTTATTACATGCTTCTTGATTATATAATAAAATTTAAAACACACTCCTCACTATTTATATTTTAAAAACATTTGACAACCATATTTTTGAAAAATTGAGATATAAATATGACAGCCATATTTTTATACTATAAATTTATAATGATTAAATTATAATCCCACTATTGTTCAGATAGTCAATTCTAGAAAATAAAATTAATAATTACAAAATTACATATAATGATTTTTATTTTTTTTTGTTACCTATTTTTTATTTACATATAATATGATAATTTTAGATAGTAGGAAGAAACTTAACATTTTTAAAATATATTCTTAAAAGAAAAATATATAAACATAAAAATGTATTTATTAAAATAAAATTTAGTAAACAAATATTTATAATGTAATTATATAAAATATATGTATATGATGCATATAAATGCACACATGATGTAATAGGCTAGGCTCTTGCTATAATAATAATAAAAGTATAAATTATAAATTATATAGCACATATATGTAAAAGCCTAAGCCCACCACTCTAATAATAATAAAAAGTATAAAATAATAATTTGGTTGTTACCTTTGCATGAAATACAAAAGAAATTAGTGTTATATGGTGAAAAAATCAAAAAAATCAACTATCACATCCAATTGACCTAACATCTTCAATACACTAGTTGACCATTCCACATGAATCTTGGGAAATCCACATGAAATACTTACAATATTCCACAGAAGTCTTGTACACAGCTATCTTGCAAGATTCCATGTGTGGTTTCCATATGGTTTAATATGGAATAATATGTAATAATAAATAAAACCCAAATATAATTGTAAGATTTGCATATACAAATGATTCTGCATACAATAAATCAATGTTTTTTTCCAAATAGTTAAAATTAAAAAAATTATTTTTCCACATTGTTCTTGAAAGATTCCACATATTATGTATTCCATGTGGATTTTAAAAGGTAAATATTAAAAAAACATTTAAGAGATACCCTGGAAAAATCTGATTACTTTAAATTATTGTCAATTGCAATGCAAAAATTAATACCACCTATACTTGCATGTAACTTGCAGCGTGGAATCCATGTTGTTTTACCAATAATATGATAATATAAACAAAAATATAATATAAAATATTATTTTTTTCTAAAAATATGCCTGTCGTATCTATATACTATTTTTTTTTAAATATGACTGTCATATTGATATTCTAAATCTTAAAGATATGGCTGTCATATCCATTTCCATTTCATTAATAAAAGACTAGCCAGTCTTTTTTAAAAGGCACAAAAATTGCTAGCAAAGCAAGCAGCATCATTGCTAGGCTGCAAAATTGCAAAAAAAATCATTTTCAAGCATTTTAAACTACACAAAAATACAATCCAACCAAATTATCAGGACAGTTTTAATTTAAAGTTTTATAGATTATTCATGTCTAACAGTTGTTTATGCTAATCATCCATAGATAAAAAAATATTCTACTATAAGCATTGTTATTTAAATAAAATGTGTTTCAAATAAAACTAAAAATCAGAAATACAGGATACAGGAAGTATAGTATGGGATCCCAGCAGGTTTTAATCAAAATATTTGGTACAAAGGTTTGTTACTTTTATCAAATAATATGATCCATGAGATAATTAAATATGTAAGTCTTAGTTACAGAAAGTGTATGTTAATTTTTTATGAGCATTTTAGTGTTTTTCGATATTAAAGAAAGGAGAAAGTTTATGGTTTTCACCCAATTTAGATGAAAATGCTAATTATAAAGAAAATGAAGATGTTATTCACAATTTTAAATTAATTAAGGCATCTAATTTTGTTCATCTAAGTGTTTTCTACATATTACAAGCAAAATTATATGGATAAGTCAAACTAATTATTTTCTAGAAACATTTGAATATTAGTTCTCAAGCTAAAATAGGCTTTATTTCTAATAGTAATATGTTTCTTGAGAATGATTAACATTACATATCAATCAAATTTTGATTGTAATATGATTGTGATTGATTGTAATTTGATTGTGATATGCATAAATTTATTCAAAAATATAAAAAAACATCTTTATTTACTTAAAAATTTGCATTTTCTTGAAAATTGGGTGAAAATCATAGAATTATCTTCTTTCCTTAATATAGAAAAACACAAAAATGCTCATAAAAATAATTTACAATTTCTGAAACTAATACTTACATATTTTATCATCTCATGGATCATACTACTTGATATATGTAACAAACCATTTGCCCCAAATATTTTGATTAAAATCCTCAGGGATCCCAGACTAGTATGTGAATTAATTACAGGACTCCCACAGAATCTACACAACATACATTTTTATAAATGTTTTTTAGAAGTGTGGGAGGCCAATTAATATCATATTAAATTCCATACTAGGTACTCATTTAGTACTTATTTCTTTCTCATCATGCCTCCTATGAAGCCTATGAAGCCTATTTATAATTTTTAATTATTCTACTATAATAATTTGAAATTTGTGCTGCCCAGATAGATTCTATTGTATATTTTATTATAAAGGTTTCAGCACTTGTTATACAGGGTGTCTCAAAAGTCATGCATCATAGGAAAAATATGATAAGCAAATAATAATCTATTTTATTGAGTCCATAGATATTTGTGTTAGTGATGATGTCTTATCTGTCTTCAAAAGTAATCAGACATAATTACTGCTACTGGAGTTATTCTAACCTACACTGGGTGGATGATTCGATTGTGCAAAATGCTCCATGGGTAATTGTGTGGGCCACAATTTGGGGTAATCAAATTATTGGACCATTACATTTTTTTTGCTGAAAATGTCACAAAAGATACTTATCTGTTCTATGCTTCAAAATTTTGTTGTGCTTTTTAAAATATAAATATGCATAAATATGGTTTATGCAAGATAGAGCACCACCATATTTTGGTCTGAAAGTTTGCACTTATCTTGAAAATAAATTCCTAAGACAACGGATAGGACAGCTAGGAACTGTGGTCTGACCACCAAGATCCCCAGATCTCACTCCACTAGATTCTTTTCTTTAGGGACTCTTGAAGTCATTTGTGTTCAACACCAGGCACAGAACACTTGATGATTTGAAGGATAGAACAACAAGTGAAATTTCCAAAATTGATGACAGTATTATTCAAAGAGCTCAACAATTTGTTTTCCATTGATGCAGGAAATGTACTGAATAAGACAGAGCTCAATTTGAGCAGTTTTTTGTAACTTTGTATACTAATATTGTATATATTTTGTGTATTTTCATGTACAAATACTATATTCTGACACAATAAAATGGATTATCATTTGCTTATCATATTTTTCCTATGATGGGTGACTTTTGAGACACCCTGTATATATAGATGTAATATACATAAAATTATTGAGATACACTCAAAAACTATACCTGATACACTTAATATAATATTAAAATATTCCTCATATAGTTCTAGCTCTGTTCAATTATATTTTATAAAAAATATTGTAAAGATAATAAGTGATTTTGTATATTAAAACTGTTTTTATAAGTACTGTAAATGTATTGTATTTATTAGAGTAATACAGACTAAAAATTTTCTGTTAAATTTTAGGTTGTCCTTATAAAAATGTGCACTAAAACCAAATATAATTTTATTATTTACAATTATTGTACACAATATTATTTAATATGGTCATACAAAAAGCTAATTACACATAACTGCTTCTGCGGTCAATTATTTTCTGCTCTTAAAGCAACATTTCATGTAGTGACCTCTCCATTTTTGCACTGTAAAAGTTACTATTTTTATGCCTGGAACGTTTCAGATTTTCCAACAAATCAAAATGTGACATCTCAGACATTTTTCAACCTTGGTAAAATAAAACGTTAGCTTAAATTTATGTTAGTTGAGTAGTTAGCTAACCCAAGAGTCTTGTGTTTCTGTATTTGATATGAGTCCAGCAGTATGGCGACTGGTGTTGTAATGCTGCAAATGCATATTTTCAAACATAGAGGATTTGGGATATTTCTGAAAAAGTTTGGCACATGAGTAAGATAAATATCTATATCACTTGTCCATTATAATTATATATTTTTTATATTTTTGAACTAACCAGTGAAACATTTGAAACACAAGAATTTGTAAACAATGTTTATTTTTGGATTTTGCACACCCTTTAATCAGGACAGTCTTTATTTATAGATTGTATAATACCATTTAATATCTATATATTAAATTTTTGAGTTTACTCTATGCTTAATTGCTTTATAAGAAGGTGATATAGATATTATTAGATATACAAATACAGACTTGTTCTTTGGATTTGTATTAATACAGGAAGGTGCACACAACATTTTTTTATTTTTGTATTAAAAAACACTAAAAACTATTATATTATATACCTATTAAAATTCATCTCTGTTACTATACACACAATTTCAGTTACATTATTTTAGCTTGATTTCACAGTCTTAAATAATATTTGATAACTAAATTCTTCAGAATTTAATCTGAATTTTTAATCACTACATATGAATAGCTTTTCCTAGCTCATGTGAATATATATGTACACTTATTTATTGTAACTTGTTAATGGTCTTAAAATTTTTTAATTACTGTACCCTAATTTTATTCTGCACTATATCAGAATCAACTAATTCATATTCCAACAATAATTAGATCATGGATGTCCCTAACTCAAGTGAAAATTATTAAATTTAGGTCCATGTACTTTTACAGAATTGTTTTCATTATGTCATTAATTATTTCTTTATTTATGCCCAATGTTAGTAATTAGCTATTATTACAAATTTAAGTACTATTTAAAAAGAAATAATAATTTTATAAATATTCTACAGTACATGGCTTGGCTTGAAGTGATTATAAAGTAGTAAATCTGATTTATATATGTTAAAATTATATTTTGAATGGTTCTTATATTAGAATTTTTGTTTGATATTTAACTTTTGAAGTAAAACTAATTTTGGTTACTTTATAATTATTGAATATTTAGTAATTACTATAACTTTTACATAATATCATTCTAATTGAATTCATTTTATTAATAAAAATAATTTATATGGATATGATTGTTTTGCATATTCTCATAAATTAATATTTGTGTCATATTGAATTCCAGAGTTATGTTGGCAGCTAATTATAGTATGATTAATTTTTTTATATACAACTAGTGCATGTTTTATTATTGTTATATTAGTTGAATTATGTTGTCTGTTTAAACAAAATTATACAAATATTTGCAAATTTAGCTTATACAGCAATATGGATCCTGAGATGCTTCATATTGGAAGTTTTAAATGCATGAACTAATTAATTTATTAATAGTATATATTACTCATCAAGAAATTTAATGGTTTGACTAATTGAGCATGCTGAATCTGCTTTTTCTGTGTAATTATTTATAGCTGCATGCCTTTCTGTTGCTTTGTTCGTTTTGTTTGCAGCAATTTTCTGGCTATGTCAGACGTTGACATCTACCCTGTTCGTGATATTTCACCCAAAAAAAGAACAATGCAAACTAATGGTGATATTCCTGGTAGGATTGGTTTTCCTTCATCCACATGAGTGCAATTCATGAGTGCCTTCTTGATTTCTTTCCAATTTTCATTAATTATTATTATTTTCTTCTCTTATACAAATAAACCATCTAACTATGTTGGAATATTATTCTGAATAATATGACCACTTCTTGCTTTTATTCCTTCTGCTAATTTTATTTTGCATATATTCATTTTGAAACGTATGAAATTAATTCTATCTAAAATTATTTTCTAACACACGGTTCCACATTTTTATACGGTACTTTTTTGTTTTTTGTGTTGTTAAGCAGTAAATGTGGTTCACCTATAGCAATAGTCAATTGATAAACAATATAATTGTTGTATTCTATGTTGTCTATTTTAGAATATTAATTATCTGAATTATAAAAACAAGTCAACTAAGTTCTGTATAACTATCTAAAATGTAGGACAACCATTAACATTTTTTTGAAATTTTGATTTAATGACAAATTTCTTTAATAATGCTTGCAATTTGTTTATTAATTAGGTAATGTGTACTGAAATAAAAAAATATATATTAAAATCCATTATACCAATTTTCTGCAAATAACAACGTAAAGTTTAAAATAAATAAATAAAAAGGAAAATTGCTTTAAACTATCGAGTTATAATTCATTCAGATTGTGGTTTCTTTCAACTAATCCTTTTCCTTCCAACAACTCATTTTTTCTCGTTTTAAGGCCCCCTGATGAAGAGGGAGGAACAGGAACTTCGAATGATATCTCAATGGACACGTGACGATTTAGAAGACAAGTACTTTCGTTTGTACGAAGATAACCTTGTTTTGAAGAAACATGCCCGCAAACAGGAGGAGAAGATCAAAAAGTGGGTTTATTATAGACTTTTCGGTCCATTCTCTAAATTTAAGATTAAAATCCACAAAATAAAGATTCAACTCATTCATTCAGAAGATATTAAAACACAAGAAACAGCTTTTGTTAAAAAGGTCTTAAGATATCATTAAATAAAACTTCATTAACATAATCAATTTTCAAAATGTTTCACATTTTTCACCACCATACTACTAAGGGATTGATGCCTTTTTAGATTGGCCACGGCTCTCCACCGACTGTCTAGTGACAAGAAACACCTTGGTATTCATGGTGGGGAGACAACCGAATTGTTGATGAACAAGGAGGACTTAAACAGGCGTAACCACGACCTTGAGCGTGTCAACAAGCAGCTGAAAGAGAAGGTTGGTCATTTATTTGTTTTGATTATAAGAACAAAATAATAATGGACAATTTGACTAATACAAAATTGTTTTTACCTATTCTCAGATTCAACAGTTGAAGACCCATATGCAGACTCAGAATCTGAAGAAGAGCGGCCCGTACAGAGATGTGAACCCAAAAATTAACTCGGTAAAATATCCTTGATCCAGCTTAGCTTTTTATTGTTAATCAATCTGAAATTAAAAAACTAAAAATTCATAGAATATTTTAAAATTCATTGGAAATATTCTAAATATCAAATGTTATTCAATTTCAATAATTATCAGACTTGAAATTCTTTCGTCTTTTCACCCTTTTCGATCTGCAATGTATCCTTTTCTTTACGGTCTTATTGACGAACACACATAAACTGTATACATTTTTGATTCATTTTCGCCTTTTTTAAAAGTTTATTCTCATGCCTGTACTACATTCTCGATTCGAGATATTAAAGGAGTTTTCTTGATCTCAGGGAATGCTCACAGCTAGTGGAGGTGACCCTCGACTTCAGGGCAGCCTTAGAATTCTGGGTCCTCGACCCGTGGGCAGCACCCCTGTGACCGGTGGAATGCCTCGGTCTGGAACAATCGCTCTTGAAGATGCCCTGCACAAGATAAAACACCAGTAAGTGTGTCATCCATAAATGTTAGCAACTTTTTATTTCATGTTAAACTGAAAAGTTGTTAAGTTCTTCTTTTTTTTATTCAGAGAATCGATAATCGCCCAACTGAATGACGAGATCAACATGCGGGATCAGCGAAATGCTGAGATGATGCAGCAAGTGAAGTGTTCCCGCAATGATTATGAGGAGGACTTGCTCAATGTGAAACGAGAGGCCAAGTTGGAGACTAAGTAAGTTATGGGGGAAATTTTTATCCTGTTTAATGTTTCGTATTTAAGTTTTGAGTTAGGTATTTTTTGGAAATAATAGGTAAGAAAATTTCAATTTATATTTACTTGTGTGCCACTTTTCATTTGATTAGATTTTGAGGAAAAACACATTTTTTGGAACTTTAATGCTTAGAGTCTGCAAGCATCACATTAACTTCACATATTCTCGTTTTTCAGACTGGCCTTGCAGGAGAACATGGACCTCATAAAGCTACAGAGGGAGGTAAAGGATCGAGCTAGTCAAATGACCGCTGTGCAGGCGCGCTATCAGACTCTCGAGTCGAAGATGTCCTCCGTGGAAATGACAAATCAGCAGCTGGCACGTGAAGTGGAGCGTCTCACGGGGCTGTTGGCTAACCGAGACGACACGGTGCTCAGGCTGGAGACAGACGTGAAACACTCCAATCTTGGCAAACGACATCTAAGCGAGGTGAGCCCGTGCTATATGGTTACATTTCTCTAAGAATTTTAGTGTGCCTTATTCACATTCAATAGATAATTCTGTGAAGTATTTCAACGATATTTTCTCACCTTTTTCGTCGGCCTCTCTTCAGTTGGAGCACGAGATGGATGATATCAAACGGGAAAACTCAGTTCTTCGAGAAACAAACGAGAAGTTGACGGGGAAGTGAGTAATTTATTCACAAATACTCAATTTCTTATACATTATGATCTCAATAAATCATCGCCAGCCTAATAATTATTATCTCCATACTCCTAGTAATTAAAATTTTGACATCTAGAAATTAAAAATGTTCTCTGATTCTGGTGAAAATTGACAAATTTGAAAATGTAATAACTACCCCAGTTGCTCTCTATTCTCACGCCACTCTCCCACCACCCCGGCTACAGTGCCTTCAGTACAGAACGAGAACGTCAGTGGAAGGTGAAAGAGCAGGCCTTTCGCACCCAGATCGCCCAGTTAGAGGGGACCATGCGCCGAGACTGCGGAGAGAAGGGCGACGTCTTCGATCAGTTGGAGCGAGAAAGGGAAAAGGTCGAGCAAACCGAGAAAGAGGGCTCAGAACTGCGTGTGAGACTTTACGAGCTTCAGCAGAAGTATGACGAGGTGGCTAATAAGTTCAAGTTTCTCTCCAAGGCAAGCCTCCAAAAGTCTTATTTATTGTTAAATTCATTATCAATTCTTCTCTTGGTGATAAAGCATCTAGTTAATTTTGATTCTGGTAATTAAATCTTTGTGATGTACATCTTTTTGAATTCACAAACTGTTATTTATTCGATTTTTAATATATTATTTTTTGTCACTTATTGGATTTATTTATATACATTTATTATAATTTTTACAGAATCAAGTACAGAGAGGTTCTGAATTCTCAGGAATGGCAGAGGTAAAACAACACTTTTGCTTTTATTATTTAAAGAACTGTTATTGTCTTTATAAAAAAGATAAAATAATAAACCGTTCAGATGTTTTCAATCTTATTTTTTCATAACTAATTCTTCTAAAATGTTATTATTCCATGATTTCCATCGTAATGAAAATGAATCATAGGAATATTTAAGAAATATTATTAGAATATTCGAAGTAAGAACTTCAGACACATTTCTGCATTGTGCAAAATTGATTAAAACGTTATAAAAATAATTATATACAAATCGCATGTGTGAGTTGCGACATTCTTGTAAATATATTTGTCCATCGATGCTGTATCTCCAGGACAACTCCGTAGACATGGGGGAGTTGGAAGAAGCACTGGTTGTCGTTAAAGCCAAGAAAAACGAGAGTGGAATCGGAATCAAGGCTCCAGACTTCCTCACTAAAGTTGATTATGAGTCGGATAAAGGTGACACCACTACTGAACTGCACTACTTATCATCTTATTATAGTAGTATTTAATGTGTTACGAGTTTATTTTCTAATGAGATCAATTTAAAACTTTTTTGGACTGATAAAAATTGAAAAAACAGTTTAAAAATATATTATTTCTAACGACACATTTTCTAACGCAGACCTGCGCACCCAATGCCACGAGATGGAGGCAGCTCATGCGGAGACAATCCAGGAATTGGAGAAGACGCGAAACATGCTCATTGTTCAGTATCGAATTAACAATGATTACAAGCAGGAGACAGACACTGTGACTCGAAGGATGGAGGAACTGCGTGCCGACTATGAGGCAAAGATCACCGAGTACTCCAAACTGTTGGACATTCGAGCGGCTCGTATCCACAAACTGGAGCATCAGTTGAAGGACATCGCCTACGGGACGCGACAGTTCACTCTGAACAAGACCGGTCAACTAGGGGAGGAAGAGACCAATTCTATGGCTGAGGACATTGAGGATTCTGTCGTGTTGCAGAGGGGAGAGAACCTCTTAGAGATTCACGTGGGTAAGGTTGTTCTCACCGATGCCGGGGTTAAAGCGATGGGGGACAAGGATGCCTTCATCTTTGCTACCTGGGACTTCTACGAGTTTGAGACCCAGGCTACGGAGGTGATGCGTGGAGTGCAGCCGGACTTTGACCTCACAGCTCAGTACCCGATTAAGGTGGACGACTTCTTCCTACACTATCTGCATAAGGTGGGTCCTTGGCGTCTTGTCTTGAATATTATCAAATTTACAATTGATTGTCGATTGTTTTGAAGCCATAAATACAATAATTGATATAAATTTCGTTTAATCAGGTTTGTTTTACTAAGAAATTGCTACCTAAATTACATTGCTAAACAGTATAATATTAAATAATTATATTAATGTGATATATGATTTAAAAATTACCATAATGGTTAATTATACCTTCTAGAATATACAATACTTTTTTGATATACTACTGATTAAATTACAAGTCGCAAACTAATTAATTGTTCATTTCTAGGACTCGGCCACTCTGGAGCTGCATCAAGCTATTGGGAGTGAATATCGCACTGTGGCTGCAACCCAACTCCTCTGTCGCCAGGTGCTGATGGATTCGGGGTCGAGCTCCGACAGGGGACGCTCCCGTCACTATATGACCGCTCAGATGATTGGGGTAGGACCTGGTATCGATGGTGACAATATTGGCATGCTAGAGTACTGGGTGCGATTGAGAGTACCCATGGAGCAAGCGTTAAGGTAGGTTCCTAACAGAATGGTGCAATTTTGATCATTCTTAAAGTCATCTTCTTCTCTAGACTCTATCGAGAACGCAGCAAAGCTCTGGGCTACATCAGTTCCAATCAACGCGTGACCAAGGAAGCTCTCATCGCACTAGAAGACAGCTCAACACTCCACCGACCCGCAGACCATCTCAACGACCTCCACATCAAGGTGATCCGCTGCCAAGGGGTTCAAGCCCGACGTCCTGATCTCCAACCCTCGGTCTACTTCGTCTACAAGTTCTTCGACTTCCCAGACCACGACTCGGCCATTATCCCGTCGAGCAATTCCCCGGAGTTCCACGACCACAAGACCTTCCCGGTGCACATGACGCCCGACCTGGACCGGTTCCTCAAGACACAACCGCTGCAGATCTACGTGTGGGACGACACCGACCCCGAGACCACTGCTTATCTTGGGGTGGCCAACATCCCGCTCATTCCGTTGGGTCACGATCGTCCCGCTGGGGGTGTGTTTGAATTGAAGCGAGCTGACGGAAGCGTCAATGGAAGCATCAATGTGGATGTCCACTGGCAGTTTGCCTACCTTCCTGTTAGCTATTCGGGGGCGCCTCTGGTTAAGGTAAATCATATTAATTTTCGAATTATGACGTTTAAAAAGAGAACAAATTATAATAAGAATTGATTTAAATTCCATTTTTATTAGTTTAGAATTTTATATTACCTTGATTAAACCATATTGTCAAAGGTTTTACCATTATATTTTATATTTTATTACTTAAATTTGATCATAATTCAGGTAAATATATACCTACTACTTTATTTACTACTAACAAATACTGTTTTTTGAATAATATTTACGTTTACCGGTACTATTGAGTATTTATGATTAAATTTAATGTATTTGATGGCTTGCTACCTTTTTCGTCTTTTATTTTTTGTTGGTTATTGTATTTGAAGATACTACGGCTATTTTGCAAATTTTATCGATGATAAGAATATAACATAATTCAGTTTCAAATTACTATGTAGAAAATCACAACTCTTTAAATTGCCCTAATCGCGATGCAACACTTTAGTATAGCGATATTTTAGATGTCCAAATATCTAGGTCTATAATATAATTATATACAATATTTCTTGATTTTCACTATTGTAGCCGGTTGGTAACCCGACCAAGGAATCGACAGCCAAACTTCTGCCGGGCGAAGACGAAAGCAGCAGAATTGTTCGTGTCGAGAAGAAGAAATCTCTAGGGGCCTTCTCATCTCTAATGAAGGACGTAAGTGGAAAAGTCTAATAATATTCATCTCGTTAATATGGAGAGTTGTACGAGGGTTGATTTCGCGTCTGCAGGACAATCGTGTTGTTGATGTCGAGAAACGATCTCCACAGGACGATGATCCGGATCCAGTAGAAACCCCGCCAGTGGTTATGAACAGGAAGCGTAATAACGCCAACCAGCCAACAAAGAGCATCCTGAAATCCGACAAACAAACGTTGAAAGAGAAACTGGACGCTTTACCACAGAATATGCTTCCGAGCTTGGATGACGTCAGCGTAAGATTGATTTTTTATAGGTTTAAAATTGGAGATTTTTGTTGTGTTAAAATTTGTTATGAGATCTATTCCAGATTCTGCAAAAAAATTTATTGTGAAATAAATTCATTTGAATTAATTTTGATATTGAAAGATATTTTTAAAACTAAACTCCCTATCATAAAGTATAATTAGTTTTATTAGAAAAATAGTTGCATATGTCTGTATATCCAAAGATTGCTCGTCAGAGCAGGTTTATGTTATATGGGTTGTAAGTAACCTCATGACCACCATGCAATGGATCTATCTTACAGATTCCCGGTTTTAAAGATGACGACGCACAGTCTGTGCATTCTGTTGAAATCGCGGTAGGTGTGAGGGTTCTATTGAACATCCTCGTCTGACAGCTAACCCTGCCGAACTAAAGATTATGAAGTATAGAGAGCTATGATTGAAGCATAAAGAATTCATTGCATATACTTACAGTTAAAATAAATAATGGAAAGTAAAATTGACATTTTTCACGTTTTAAATTCGCATATTTTAACTTTTTATGCTTTAAAAATATTATCGCAGTGATAATAACGAAATTGGATCAATACATATTGGTTTGAGTAGTAATGGTGGATGGCTTCTGGAACACCATATTTTAACCTCAATTATAACACACAAGTAGATGTATAATCCCACACACAAGTAATCAACTTCAAAATATTTTGTATAGAGGAAATATTATTTAAACTATTTCTATATTATGTATCTAACCCCTATCTATATATCTAAACACACTCTTTTTTAATGCTATAATTCAACAGAAATACTGTTAACTTACTTCATTGATTCAAATCATAATATTTTAAAAATTATAAATGAAATCTAATAAACTGACTCTATAGGGTTATGTTTCTGCTATCTAAACAAACTAGCATATAATTGGTGACAAACTAAAATATTACACTTTAATCATCTCAATCCCTCAAATAAAGAACAGGGATTTTGGCTTTTGAATATTTTTTACGATTTAATCTTTGTTTTGATATTATTTTAACACTTAGAATTTACTCATCGAGTGTTTGCTGTTCTCACTTTTTTTAAAAAATAGACTAATTGTATTATTATGATTTCTAATATACTTGAAGATTTTAAAATATCAACATTTTAAGGTTCTTCAAGGCTTAAATAAATTTTCACGTATGCAATATTGCGCAATGTGTCAGAGAAGTAAAATTAACCAAACATCTACAATAAGTGCAACAATATTCAAGAGGTTTTACATGGAGCTGCAAATGCAGATGCGGTCATTTTACATAAAATAATAACTTTTCAAACCACTATGATTAAAGATAGTAATTTAACGTAATTTATAATATTTGTATCTGCT
>JAUZNC010032090.1:0-20336 GCA_034780395.1 Vannuccia rotundouncinata
TATATATATTGTGTTAATAAAATCTGGAAGAAATATAAGTTTAATCAATAAAAATACTCTTGTTTGATTTTTTTAAAATAATTAACATTTGGCTGAATACTTTCCGACGAGACTGTATACATAATGTACTATAATACTATTGTAATACTTATTACACTTAACCATATCAGCTATACTTATTATTTCTATTAATTTTAACAAATTAGATAGCTTATATCAAATAACAGTTTTGTAAGAGCCAACACACTTGCCATTTTGGTAAATAATAATATATATATATATATTATATATCAATAACAGTTATATACAGAGAGATATTTTGGGAAATTTTTAAAATGATATTGCAAATTTGACGTAATAATTCTCCTATTTTTCACTAAAAGTTTATATTAAGATCTCAGCCATCAATTTAAGTAGTTTTTGCAATAGAAATTTGTAATTAAAATTATTGTGTTTGTCAATTCACTTATTGAACAATTACCAATGTATAACAGCTAGATTAATTTGTACTCTATACTATACTATTTAAAATAGTGATTTGAGTGACCTTTGGTAAGCTAGTAACTGAACCCTCTGTCTATCTCTCCTTATTGCATAGGTTATGGGAAATAATAGATTTTAGTGGGTATGCCATGGTTACTAACTCAACAAATTGATATTAATATTTCAAAAATATAATAAATATATTCATAATAACATACTTTTACAAAAATTTAACACACCCATCCTATATTGTCAAATTGTACATTATGTAAAATTTTATGCATTATGTCTATCTCTAGTCCTTCTTCCTCTAAATCTCTTTAGTCTTTTTCAAAATCATTGTTGTCATTGTTTTCTTCTCTTCTCTTCCATCTGATTCTTTATCAATGTCTTATCTGTTTGTTTTTCTATTCTGCTCAACAATGGCTTCTGAGGCTTTACAGTCATTTGTAAAGATAGCCTACAATTTGAGTTGTCACTACATTATATTTTCATAATATGTATATATATATTTATATATACTATATGATATAAAAGTGATTAATCAGACCTAACTTTATCATGGCAGCAATTTGTACCCTGAGTTGCTCTGATTGTATATAATAACATACAACATTTTGTGGTTTTTGTCAAATTATATCTACAATTCAAGGTGTTATTTATAACTCTTTAGAGGTTAGATATAATATAAGAATATATTCACTGTATAACCTTCTCACATTTCTTTACGAAAAAAGAGAATAAATATACATCAACAAAATTATGATGTAAGAATTATACAACATTCATTCTTATTTATACAGCATTCTCTTATAATTAGATCAGTTTGGTTACATGTATTCAATTTTGTCAAATTAAAAAAATATATAGATCTGATAACATAATTATATAATTATCATGTTAGAATATTTGTTCCAAATTTATTATTATTTATAAAATTGTATTCATATTATATAAAAGACAACAAGATTATACAAATTACAAAAAATAGTAAACATTTTATAATCATATGAATTCATATAATAATAATTTTTTTATCCTTTTATATTTTTACAAATAATAATAATAGCCTACTTAAATGTTATTGTTTGAACACTAAGTAAGTAGGCACATTTTTTTAGTAAATGTTCACCTTTATATTAATTAGTCCAGGATCCCAGAGGGTTTTAATCAAAATGTTTGGTGCAAAAGGATTGATACTTTTATCAAGTAATAGAATTCATGGGATGCTCTAATATGTAAGTCTTAAGTTGTAGAAATTGTACATTATTTTAATTGAGCATTTTAGTGTTTTTCCATATTAAAATATAGGAGAAATTTCTGGTTTTCATCCAATTTTCATTAAAATGCACATTTCAAAGAAAATAAAGATGGTATTCACACTTTTGAATAAATTGATGCATACCATTTTGTTCCTCTAATTGTTTTCAACATTTTTCAAGCAAAATTATATGGATAAGTCAAACTAATTATTTTCTAGAAACATTTGAATATTGGTTCTCAAGCTAAAATATCCTAAAATAGGCTTTAGTATTAATATTGTAATAGGTTTCTGGAAAAGGATTAGCATGAATTTTCAATGTAATTTTATTTGTAGTATGTTAAAAACATTTAGATGAACAAAATGATATGCATCAATTAATTAAAAAGTTAGAATAACATCTTTATTTTCTTTAAAATGTACATTTTCATGAAAATTGTGTGAAAACCATAAAAATTTCTTCTATTCTTTAATATGGAAAAACACTGAAATGTTTATAAAAAAGAATGTACAATTTCTGCAACTTAAGACTTACATATTTGATAATCCTATTGATCATATTACTTGATTGAAGTATCAAACCTTTTGCACCAAACTTTTTGATTAAAAAACCCTCTGGTATCCTAGATTATATGTTACAGTTATGGCCATATACTTATTTTGAAGAATATCCTATCAATTACATAAAATATATTATATTACATAAACAATACACATGCAAAATTTTCACTTAATATACAAGTTGATCAAATATAGGTCAAAAGCAGTATACTATATACATGGATTTATATGTACAGGGGTGGGCAGTAGGGTTACAGTTACTACAAAAATATTCAAAAAAAATTATCAAAATTATAAATCATAGTAATAATATTATTTCTCATATTACTCATAGTAATATTAACATAGATATAAAAATATATTTGTTTTTCCAAATCATTTAAAAATTCATCATGGCAGCATGTTATGGTTTAAGAGAGCAAGATAAATTTCATGAAACAGGGAGGTTTGCAGATAGTAAGTGCAGTGTTAGGCCTAAGTTCGTATGTATGACTGATAATGCTGATCTGGTAGTGGCTGCAATTCTACATAGTCCATGTAAAAGTGCCAAGTATTTGTCTGTTAAACTTGAATTAGATCAGAGGTCATTAAACCATATTTTAAAAGGTTTGGGATATAAGCCATATCGACCAACATCTACAAATAAGTGAAAATTTTCTGATTCAATTGATTGATGACCCAATTCTTAATAAATTAATATCTTTTTTGCCATCATTAAAAGCTAGATATTTGAAGTGATTTTTCAACAAATTCAATTATTGTTTTCTGTGTGAAGTCAATTTGCATTTTATATGCATAAACATTTTTCTTTGTTATCATGTACTTGTTGTCATGGTTCCACATTCAATTTTCGAGAAGGATTAACTTAAAAAATAGAATTAGTGCTGGGAGAATAATTTGATTTTTAATTAATGTATTAATGTCAATTCTTGCTTATTCATATGATTCTGTTCCACATCAAATTTATGGATAAATAATATTGATAATCGAGGGTGTCCAATTTGATACAATAGTAAAGATATTTTAATTGAATTGAATTCATCAGATTTTCAGACTTTATTCTATCCCTTGGTTTATTAAGCTGAATAAAAGTACATGTTATAGCATGTAATAGACCATTGTTCATCAGTACACAGTATTATGTATAATGGTTTAAATGTTTTACAGGCCTCTCAGCATCATATTTTTTTTAATTATTCGAAAAATAGGCTGTAATTCTTGACATAGATTCTGAGATATCTCAAAATATTTGCTATTGAAGTTGCCCAGGATCACACCCAAAAGCCAACTCACAGCTACAAGAGATTCTTATGATGAAGACAATGTTAAGAGTGAACCTTCAAATGGTATAGTCCTGGTTGGAAATGACTATACAAAAGAAGAAAAGCCTTCAATCTGAAATTATACTAAATATATAAATACTAAAAACTATATCATGAATTTGTATTTAATTAATTAAGATTTTGTTTAATATTTAAGCATATTTTGTTTATACATAAAGTGTAAAATAAAGGGATGTTTTCATAAATTTTTATCTGTAAAAATCATAAAATTTGGTATACAATAATCATGAATTCTTAATATGTTATGGGTTCTCATTGCTGGGGGTCCTAACATATCAACACTAATCCTATCGATTCAAATTATTATTTAAATATAGTCAATCATAAATAACTGACCACATACAGGGTGCCACAAAAGTCATCAATTAACTTTTTATTTTTAGTTGCAGTTAAATAAATTTCAGGAATGGGATTTCCCCCTTCTGTTGTTGTAAAATTCCTGTATTTCTCATTTAACTGTTTTAATTTCAGAAAAGCAAAAATTATGAAGGTATACATATTTTAGCCCTCACATTTTTCATCTTTGCCCAGGATTTATGCTCATTGTGTTTTTTTTAAATAGATCCATCCCAATGCCTGAAATTGATAAACAATAATTTTGAACTTGATATTCCCAGGTCAAAGTTAACATCTATTTATACTGCTTATGTTATGTTACACATCCATTTATTTAAAAAATACTCTATTATGATGAAATGTGTTATGCCCATTGGTTACATATGGGACACCCTATATTTTCAATTATGCAATTAAATCCTGTATACACCCGAATTAAATGTCAAGGTGAATATTGACACATTTATTTATTATTCTACTCCAAGGAAAAATTATCTATTTTCTGGATATATATCATTAAAAATTCTCATTACATTTTTAAAACTTTGTCTGTAAATAAATTTGTATTTGATGTAAATAGAACATTTTATGGTGGAAAAATGGTAAATAAGTGTTTTCTTATCATTGGTGACAACACTTAATTCCTACTAATCAACAGTTACGGTTAATTACACAAAATATTACTATGTAAATACTATAAAGAAAGATGTTTCTGTAAAATCCAACTGAGATTCAGTTATAGTAATAAATTAAACTAATATCATCTTGTTTTACCTTGATAAATATGTATATACCTATCACATTCCTATTCCTATTCACATTTCAATTTTATTTTCAAATTGTTGTTTCAAATAAATTCATTATAATATTACAATATTAAAGTTTTTTATGTGTCTGAATAACTGAGTTTGTGCATAATCAATTCAGACTATTCTGTATTAACAAATCTGTTTTTGTTTTGTGTTGCTATGTGGTATTGACATAAACATGTTTTTGTTTTGTGTTGTTATTAATAGAAATTCAAATACATAAATGATATTTTAAAATTCCAATAATTAAAAAAAATGAAATAATCTAATATTCAGTCCATATTCAGTGGATGAAATAGCCAATAATTTTTATTGAGTGGATGAAATAGTCTCTATTAAGTGGTTTTAGATTATTTTATTATTATTATTAATAATGAATTTAACCACTCGTATTAGAGTGGATCACACCATACGAACCCATCAATGGTCACTAAACTCACAACTAACACAGTTACTAGCCAGGAACGAGACACTCTGAGGTGGTTTCAAACCTGCTTTGCAAACAGCGTCTCAACCACTCATATACTTCCCCTTATCCTGTGAAGACTAAAACATTTTAATTAACTACAATAAAATGTAATCTATTTGAATTTTGAATTTATAGAATTATAATCTATTATTAGACTGTATAGCAGTAACAATGTATTTATTTATTTAATGTTCTTGAATTTGAAGCACCTATGATTAGATTTTCTGTGAAATATTTTCTTTTCTTAATTAAGATTTATTTTCAATTTCAGATGGATGTCAAGAACCGTTTTCCAGAAAACCTTTTGAAGACGGACTTGGTTGACCAAGACAACGATTTTCCATCGAAACATCCAAAATCTGTTCCTAGTTTAAGTGTGGTTAATTTAGGAGTGAACTTTTGGGCCGTCATGTTTGTTATGCTTGGTTTGGGATTCTTTTTGGCGGCTGGTTTCCAAACATCCTGCTCTTTAAGTTGGCCGTCCTCGAGTATTTCCAGTGATGTTGACGCTCGATTGGAGGAGAGTAGGATACGCGTTTATCTCAGGGAGGCTACTGTTGGAGGACATAGACCAGTAGGGTCGAAAAACAATGAGGAGGTAATGCCCAAATATCTATTGAACGTTCTCAGAGAACACATGG
Organism: Vannuccia rotundouncinata; assembly: GCA_034780395.1. Classification (NCBI taxonomy): domain Eukaryota; kingdom Metazoa; phylum Platyhelminthes; order Proseriata; family Coelogynoporidae; genus Vannuccia; species Vannuccia rotundouncinata. The sequence continues at coordinate 5,904 of JAUZNC010032090.1, forward strand.
CAATCAATGGAGGACACCTAAGGACCGAAATCGATGAACAAATTGCCCATTTTGCAAGTTTCGACGCTTGCAGTTTCGCTTTCGGTTGTCAAGTTTTCGCCTACCAAAACATTCGTAATATAGTTTTCCGTATTAGGGATCCGACAAAGTCTGACATCAGGAAGAACTCGTCGGCGATTCTCGTTAATTGTCATTACGATAGTGTTGTTGATAGCCCCGGGGCCAGCGACGACTTTGTCAGTTGTGCCTCGATGCTGGAGGTGATACGGGTGCTTCTGACAGCTAAGATCCACCTCAAACATGACCTAATCTTTCTCTTTAATGGAGCCGAAGAAAGTGGGCTACTTGGTAGTCATGCTTTTGTCACCCAGCATCCGTGGATGAAGGACGTCAGGATGTTTATTAATCTTGAAGCAGCTGGGTCTGGTGGACGTCAAGCCGTTTTCCAAGCTGGACCAAAGAGTCCCTGGATTATCAGAGAATATGCTGCCACTTCAAAACAGCCGTTTGGTTCAATTGTAATGCAGGAAGTCTTTGAGATGGGGATTATTCCATCGGATACGGACTTCAGGATATTCCGTGATTTTGGAGGTGTCCCTGGAATTGACATTGCCTACTTTGCCAACGGTTATGCCTATCACACGAACTTTGACCGGGAGGAGCGAATTCCCCCCATGTGCATCCAGAATGCGGGGGACAATATTTTACATTTTGTCTTGCGGTTGAGCAACTCCTCACACCTGGGCGATTCCGGAGATGATAACGAGAAGGATATAGTATTCTTTGATTTTGTGGGACTATTTTTTGTTCACTATTCAACGTTGTGCTCCTTTCTGCTGAACATATTATGCATTTTACTTGTTGCTGTTAGATTTGTGTATTATGCTTATTTAGACCATAACCATGCGAAACATGTTGCCTTTGCCCTTTTGAATCATTTGGTTTGCCTGCTGTGTATTCTAGCCTTGCTTTTGCTTCAAGGTTATTTCATGTTTTATGTTGGCAGTGGAATGTCTTGGTACGCTGTTCGGTATAATTTAGTTGGGGTCTACATATTCCCCTTACTGTGGGTGTTCTTTAATTACCACGGCTTTATCCTTCATAAAAATTCAATCTGGCCGAACAGTCAAATTGCTGAATTTTCTCATTTTTGCGCTGCTCAGATTCTACTGTGTGTTCCCCTTCTAATATTAACTTTCTATAATTTTAGAAGCAGTCACATTCTTTTAATTATGGTTGGGGTGCCGTTTTTTGCACGATTGTTGCTTAACCGTGTTGACTTTTCTAGATTTGATGTTATTCCTGCACCACTGTTTGAAGTGTGCAAGCAAGTGGTAATGCTCGGCCTACCATGGGTGTTTCTAATGTACTGTACTTATTCTGCTTTTGAACTATTCATTCCAGTGATGGGACGTACTGGAACTTCTTTAATTCCTGACGTATTTATTGCTTTTTTAATATTCATATCATCAATTGTCGGTGTTACGTATTTGGCCGGTAAAGTTTATCAAACAAGTTTATCTTCTCTGCACTCAATTCGATTTCTTCTGCTCCATTCGACTCTTTCCTTCCTCATTCTTATTCACTTCACCAACTTTGGCTTCCCTTACAACGGGAGCTATGAGATCCCGTGCAAACAACGGTTTATGATCCAGCATGTGAACAGGGTGTTCCGGGATAAACATAGCACAACTGAAGCGTATGATAGCGGCCTTTTCGTGGTCCCTCTCGATCGTAATTTGGTTCAGCATGTGAAGAATCATGTTCCTGAACTTCAAGTTACTAAACCATCGCTCTGCGGATTGGAACCCTATTGCGGATTTCCCTACATGCGATCAGTTGCCTCGTTCTTCACCCATTCCTATTATTTGCCTCGAGGTCCTCACAAAATGTCGCCCCCAGTTGACCTAACGCTCATCGACAAAGTTGGCCTCGATAGGTCAACATTCAACTTGACCTTCTCCATCGCAGGACCCAGTCAGACGCAAATATATTTCATGGTGGAGCCGGGTGTCAACCTAATTTCATGGTCCTTTGGCTCGGGAAAACCGATGACATCGAGAACGCCACGAAATTCACCAGAGAATCACTTCTTCGTCAGCTACAACTACGGTCACCGCCCGCAACAACCACTAACCTTTTGGATTGTGTGTACCGCCTCGACGTCTCAGCCGTCAGACAAAGCCAGGGTTCGAATAGCCCTGGGAGGTCATTATGCTCACCAACCTGGTTATCGAACTCCGGAACTACAAGGTTTCATTGAACATTTACCCGATTGGGTGGTTCCTACTGCCTGGTCGTCCACGTACGAAAGATGGACGGTTCTGCTCCGCAGGGGGGCTCGTTATATTAAATAACTTGTAGTATTTTCATATTTTACATTCCATTTATATTTTTTAATGATTTTCTATATATATATTTATATTTGCAATCTATAAAAAAAACTTTTCAATTTTGTATTAATTATGCAATAATGTGCAGTATACTTCTTTAATTAAAATGATTATCAACCGAATATGATATTTCCTAAATATAATTTTCCAGAAACTTATAAATTCATTTTGAGAAAGTGTGATAATTCAAGTTTCATCCTTTATAGAATTTAGTTAATGTTAAATCGGATTTATATTTTTATCGGCATTATTTGATGAGTGGCGTCCATATTTCAATCATTTATAATGTGAAAGTTAGGGGCCTCCAAATAATTTTGTTTTTTAGAAAATATAACTTTATTTGATCCTATTCAACATAGGATGTTTTATTCATAGTTATCGAGGCGTAGGTGAGCAATGAGTTCGCCCAGCTCCTTCGAAAGTTTTCGGCTATGTTTAATTTCAAGAAGTTATCCGAATTTTGCTTAGTCATTTTCATCCGAAAAGTTTCTGAACAGACATCGGTCCATCCAGTAGAAGTTCTGTGAGTACGCTGGCTGTTTTAGGAGTAAATGTAATGTTCCAACCGACGTACAAAAAAGGTCGCATTATCATGCTGAATAAAAATTTCCCAAGCTGGGATTTAAACTTATGAGTTATACATCTAACTGGATGAACTCATTGTCCACCTTCGCATCGTTGTTGAAGTCGGTGGTAACTATTTGTAAGAGAAATCTGAATATCACACCTTTTGTTGAATATAAATTAATAAAATGATTTTTTCTATTATCTTAATTTTCATCTATTAATCAATAAAGTTAAATTTTATTTTAAAAAAATCTATAATTTAGCAAATTCCAGTTCGTCGAAAACCCTTGTGTGAAAGTCTTCAGTTACGAGCTACTTCAAAGAGATGCAAAATAAATTTAATATACTTCTGCGTAAATCAGAAAATAGTGTTAAGCAAACGTGTTAGTGGAGAAGTGTCAATATATTAAAAATGTTTTATCTATAACTTTACAAATGTTATACTATATCGAGCTTTTTTTAATTATGTAATATAATACTTTTATTTCATGTTGCTTACAAGTGTCTAAATAAGTGTTTTCCAAATCCTCTACCCAGTCAAAGCAAATACACCTTCGCCCGAAATGGTCTTATTGAGACTCTGTTTGCGTAACCTAAAAATTAGGGTAACTATACTAATTCATTACAGCTGCAGAATTACGAAAATGATGTATATAGCTTTCGCCAACCTTTCCTTATGATATATTTGGCTTAATATACGCTGTTTTAGTTTAGGCGATTTGAAAAAATTACGAATTTAAAATAGAAGTAATCTTCAATTTATTTTTATCTCAATACCTTCATATTTATATAGTAACAAATATATGCCTATATAGCTGTTACTAGGTATATATAATCTACGTAACGATATAATACTTTACTTTTTAAAGTTTGCATACGTATAACTTGGTTAATTGTAGTCTGGGAAATACCGACTGGGGTTAAGTGTACAGCAATATTGATAATTTACGAGTTCCTATACAAATAATATATAGCACGAGTTTATCTTAGATTAGTTTAGTTTACTTTAGCTTCTGTTTATCTAGTAAATTCTGTATAATAATTTTAAACATACATAAAAGGTAATATTTATTGGTTTATGTTTATTTTTTTAGTAATTGCAAATTATTAATAAAATGTTCTTTTATTTCAAACATAAAAATCTAATTAAAGACCAGCAGCTGCTATTTCTACCAGAAACGGTATTTTTACTACAAAATGTTTTATTAAATTTATATATAACTTTTGCCACATAATAAATGGGTTAGTTAATTAGTTAAGTTATTATTTCAAATGATACCTATATAATTACTATAGAAAATTTGATATATTTATTTTATATTTTGAGTTGTTCATATTTTATGAATGAAAATAATTGACGTGACATTTGCGGCGTTATGATTTTATTTCTCATCCATTTTACACTAGTTTTATAATTCTTAAATTTATATTATGATTATTATGTTCATTTAGCCTATCACAGGTTCATTACCTACCCTATATATTAGCATTTATTCTTCATTGTGACAATCAATTATTAGTTATATATTAGTTTTAGTTAATTCCAAATTATGTTGAAATTGTTAATTACCTCGGCGTTTATATCTACAGTTCTTTATCTTTTGACAAACACATCTGAGATATTTGTAAACGAAAACTCATGAATCCTTATTATTAATTCTTTTGTTCATTCCAGATTATACTATTGCAATGCTATTCTTACTTATAGGTTCAAAAATTCAACGACTTTGTCGAATTCAAAATTGTTTTGCGCGTATCGTCAAATATCTTCAGTGCATGTCACCCACATCCCTTGTTATCAGGAATTTACACTGTCTCCCTATTTTTTGAGAATTCAATTCAAAATTTTCTGTCTTGTGTTTAGATGTAATTATAACGATGATGCTCTTATTTTAAACGTATTTTACATGTTTCTTCTTCCCAATCTATTGATATCGCTCTACGATCTCAACAATCTGCACCGCTTTACCAACCTATTGCAACGTTCTTTCAATGTAATTGGTCCTAAATCATGGAACCGTTTATCGATACATTGCCGAAATGAGCAGAAATATGATATTTTTAAAAGCTTAAGAAAACATTTATTTTTAAGTAGCTATATATATTCATTTTAATATATTCCACTTTGATTGTTTTTACAGAATTGTGGTAAAAATAAACAAATATTTTTCAATATAAATTTTAGAATTTTGTTTAGGTTCTTCAAATTGTAAATTAGCTACCCTAGCAACATAATCTCAAATACCGCTATTTATGATTTTTTCAGTTTTAATTGGATGATAAAAATTTTGGCTTACTATTTTTAGGAACTTATTAATTACCATTTGGTATACATATTTATTTTATTAATGTTATTTCTTATAATTCTAAAATAATTTGGTATTCATAATATTTAGTTTAAATCTCAATAATAAATATACACTTTTATGATGTAGATACATACATACAATTTAGGGATATAGGTATGTGGTTTTTGTATTCATGAAATTCAGTGATATAGAAATGTCACCCAATAAAATATTATATTTAGATAATTATTTTTGCATAAAAAATTGTGTTCACTTTACTTGATTAATCCATTAATATTATTATTTTTTAATTATTATTATGTATATATATATATTATATTAAAAGTAGTGGCTATTACACTGTACTAGTCTGGGTCAATTAAATTAAAAAATACTTACCCCAGATTTACAGGACACTGGATCCATACTAATATGCCCAATTTAAAAAAATCTTATTATATAGCTTACAATTGTGTTATGGTTTTCACTGAAAATAATTTTATAATTATATTTCAGATGCCAAAAATAATAATATAAAGCAAATTCATCAAGGGATAATGTGTAATAATATAAATTAAATTTCAAAGAAGATCACTGGTACCAGCAGTCTATATCAATATTTATTTAAAATTTAAAATTTAATTATAATTATAATTATTTATCTATTTAAGATAATAACATTATCTATAGCTATATAGTTATTAATATGGTCAATAATATATATACCAAATAAAATCAATTATTAATTAAAAAATTAAAATATTTGTAAAAACTAAAAATTTTAACATTTTTTATTAACCTTTAATTTTAAATTATTAAACAATATTATAAATTATTTTACCATTTTATTCTATAAATATTTTTTTTGATGCTTGATTTTTAAAATTAATTATTAATGGTTATATGTTGTTTAAAATATTATTTCTAAATATCTCTATAAACATCATATTATTTAAAAAATAAAAAATATAAATTATTAATACATACAGTCTATTATAATAATATATTATTTATTTAATTTAAAGTGAAACTGTATCTATCAGGCATAAAAGTCTTCTGGTTTTAAGGGTTTTCCAAGTTTTTGAGGCTAAAAGATCATTATTGTATTTCTCTTAAATGTACAATAAAACAGTACTCTTCACCCCCACTCCCACCCCACTCCCACTCCTTTCATTTTCCTTAAGTCACAAAATGCCTTTAAATTCATTCTATATCACTAAATGTCAAAAGATTTCAATGCATGTTATCAATTTGTAGGCTATGCTACTTACATAGCCATAAGTTACAGAAGATTAGAGGATACTTCTCAGCATATGTCTGGATTTTTTGAAGGCATGACCTGATGCCTGATCTATAATACAACAAAATATAGGTATGGTAACCATATCCTTTGCCAATGGTTATACACATGTATAAAGGTAATATTTTACTAATAGAATTTATACATTAGGTTTTCCATATTTTTCAAATATTGTACCTTAATTAGGTTTAGTAGCATTTTTCTAAAATAATACACATTTTAATGAAGTAACAGTCATTACTATTATTGGACATACGTTTTCACAACTATTTTTTAAATACAAATATTATTTTGAATAAGACAAACAAATTATGGCTTTTAAGATATTTCATTGAAGTCCATTCTCCAGTATAGTAAAACAATTATTTAAATTGGGTAACAGTTGGTAATACTAAAAAGTAGCAGTCATTACATGGTGAGGTAAAGAATGGTCTATTATATCAAACTTAATATTAGAATGTTGTTATGAGCTAAACAATTACATGAGAATATGTTTTAAAAATCCTTTATTTTTTAAATATTATGTCATATAAGATGATACCAAATTTGTGAAACATTATAAAATGATAAAATATTATATTGTAAATGTTTAAAAATATGACATACATTATTACTTTATAACAAATGTAAAAGTCATTAACAATGAAGCAGTTGTTTGACAAGTTAAAATCACTGTTTAAGGAAAGAGCCATTTTAAAACAAATTATGCATATCTTATATATTTGGAATTCTCTAAATTACCAACAAAAGTGGGTAGTCTGTTCTGCCATAATGAACAATAAATATTGTGTCTCCACTAAAGCAGGAAGATATATTCCAATCAAACAGCTGCCACCCATTTATTCATTCAACCAACTGGAGATAACAACTTTACATATTCAGTGAATATTATTTGTGCATTCTACAATTTAATGTTTATTTATGCCTTTAATATATATATATATTAAAACAAAATATATTAGTTTACTTTCCTATTAAAATGCCTCATCTATAATGCCAGAATTATAATAATTATGAAAGGCAATATTAGTATAATAATATAATTTAAATTTAAAATGATAAATAATGAGTCAAGAATAAATAATACTAATATTAAAACAAATAAATAATAATTAATTTTGTTTGGTAATATTAATACCTAACATAATGACCTTTGTAATCTATGGTTTGTAAAAATTATGTGTTTTAAAAAACTGGTCAGTGTGTAATTACAATATTATTACTTGAAGATTTTCAAAAATCTGTTGAATAAATATTGTTTATTTATATATAGCTGTGCTGAGAGCTATTTATTTTAGATGTTAAATTTAATATTATTTTCATAATTATATAATAACCTTTACCTTTTTATTAATGTTTTTGTCTTATGCCAATATGTGAACTTTTATGTGCAGTTTTATGACTTGTACTCCTAAAAATAATATTACCACTACATAATTACATTATTTTACACAATATCTGTAAATTTATTAGTAGAATAAATTTTTATCAATGGTCTGGGTTATGTAATGTTTATCAAGTGATACAGATATGCCTTTAATGTCAACCATTGCATACATTATTGTTTCACATTTTCCCAAAAACTGTTATAAATACTTTGTTTACTCAATACCAGGTAGGATGACCTGATGCATACATTACTGCTTATGTTCTATTATGAGGGAGGTTCTGATATAAAAAGATATTAAATATTGTAGTAATTAGAGATTCAGTGGCAGCATATTGTATTTTAGACTTGATTTACAACAAATAAATATATAAATATATAAACCCATTCATACAAAATAGAATACAATACAGATTAAAATATTTGTATTACAATTTTAACAAATAATATTATCGCTTATTGATAAAATATAATTTTAGTAAAGGGTGTCTATAAAGTAACACAATGCTCTCGTTGTCCACATTTCGTCAATAAAGAAGAGGTTCAGGTTGCTACAACAATTTAATGATAATTCTCACACATCACCACGTCGTAAACAATTTGCTTACCAATCTGTAGTGTTGTGTAAATGTCTGATCAGAAGAGCTAAATGGTCGAACTCACCAGGTTTAATCTGTTTGGTTCTCTATTTCGTCCAATGGGACCACTGTCATTCTTACTGCGACATGCTACAAAACTGGTTCGCAACTGGTTCAAAACTAGTTGCACAACAACAATATGAAGTTCTCTGCCAACAATATGGAGTTCCACCTCACTATACGTTGACTGGGCAGCAGTGTCTCAACGTCACAGTCCTGATGCATGGATTTGAGCAATGTTGCCCAATTGAACGTCCAGCCAACTCAGCAGCCAGACGAAACCCATGTGACCTCTTTGTATAGGTGTCCTAAAGGACAGAGTTTATGGTACCAATCCTCAGATTATCAATCAATTTGAAAGCGGAAATTACAGATGCCATTGGCGATCTCAACAATGAGCAATGCAGGAAAGAGTCATGATGTGTTCGGTCCAGCTCAGAATTAGAGCATGCATAGACAACGATGGTGGTAATTCGTAAGAATTTCATTTGGAATTGGTCGAAATATTATTTAATATACAATCTACTTTAAGTCTGTAAAACAGGAAATAATGTATTGTGAAAATAATTATCCAATACGAACAAATTATGAATACTAACATGAATTGAATTTTGATTTTGTGTTACCGTTTCTAAATGGGTGATGAAAAAGGAATACTTACACATACATTTAATGTCATTAATTAAATATATCATTAGATAATCAATAAAATATAAAATGGTTCCTTAATTGCTGTAAATTTGGATTTAATATAAATTATGAATTTATTTAACACAATTTAAAAATAATTCTATTTTTGATCCGGTAATCAGGTTAATTGGTCAATATTATTAAAATTAATGGTTAAAAAATATTTTTTGGCGTTTAATTTAAAAACATTGATAACATATATTCCTATTTATTTTCCTGTTTTATTAAATCATTTGTCCTATTTTGTTTAGCCACAGTTATGTACCACCAATCAATTGGAGGAAGTTACTCTCAAGTACAGTACTCCAACTCCGAAGCGGTCCAGATGTGTATGGGGGCCGGTCCTCAGCCCTACACAACCAATGCAGCTCGTCAAATTCGGTGCTCATCAGCGCCCAACAAACGCCGGTCATTGGAGCCTCGACCACCTTCGGGAACCAGCGGTATAAAGCGACCTTACACCCCCTTTGCGAGTAAGTTCGTGTGTGAATGTGTGTCGGGTGATAAAATGAGTGACCCGTCATGAAACTCCTTCAGACCGCACTACGACTGGATATTCTGGCGCCGGGGCTTTTATTCCCTCCCGGGGCAATGCTGTGCCCTCCTACTGCTCTCTCGAGGACCCCAACCTTACCGAGTACTTCGAGCGGAAATTTGGTGTGCCATCGAGTCAGTCAGCGATTTGGAGGCTTCACCAGCCTTCTCAAGCGGAAATAACAGGACTCAGACGGTCCAATTCAATGCCCAATGGACTTGCGAACAGAAAACCGATGTTGTATAAAGTTGCGGTGACCACAGCCGACATCAAAGGGGCTGGTACTGATGTTCCGGTGAGAAATACTCTTCACATAAACAAAATAGTTGGAGTTAACAAATATAGTTTAAGAAATATTTTTGAATAACGCCTTTTGTAAGTTTAATCTTAAGTTATATAAAAGTTAAAACATAATTTAGAATAAACAGCTTTGACAGTCCGTAATTTTAGAATTATTCAAGCGTAGTGTTCTGACATTATATTAATCCGTCAAAGTTTTACAAAGTATTCTAATTGTAATGTTTGAAGTACTGAAATTATTCATATATTTTGATCATACATCAGTCATTTGCGAAGTATTTTAAACCTTGACAGTTTCAAACGATAGACTAACGGAAACTAAATAAACGAGAGAAATACATTGAAAATTAGACCTCAAATTCCACAAAAATAAATTATAAAATTTAAGACCGAAAAGTGAAAAAGCTGGTCTACTTCAATTTCATTTAAAAATTATTTGTATTTAAGTAAATAAAATGATAACATCGTTGCAAACTGTAGGTTCCGACTTCAAATTGTAAACTTTGAACTAGGCGGTCGAGAGAATTGGTTTCGAATAGTTTATTTGAATTTAGTGATAATTATATCAGAATTATATTAGGCGATCCATTGGAAGAAAAATTGTTTATTTCCTGTTAACACAATGTTAAAGTCCTTTTTCTTTTCTTGAGGCTCGCACTGTTAGCTCTTAAACACAACTATTTTTAAAATAAAATTGAGCTAAGTATTATGTAAGGATGATCCCCGACTCGGTAAAAGGCATGTTTGTTTATTTATTATTATTAATTTTAAAATTTTTGAATTTCGAAATTTTATTTTTGAATAAACTGAACTCCTATTGAATAAGAATTTAACTCGTAAAGGTGCGCGGAAATATAACATAGAAAGGTGCGGAAAATCTGTAACATTCATTTTACCGGAGTGGGGGGGGGGTAACATCTTTACGAAATGTTTTTCCGTTGCTGGTCTAGACCTCATCCTTACATACTACATAATTTATTTATTTTGGTTTTAATGTTTGAGCTAATTCACTTTTGCCATATTTGGCCTTCATTTATTGTACTTAATTTAATTATTTCATTCAGGTATTTATCACAATAAAAGGTGATTACGGAGTCTTACGACGAACACGGCTGGTCAAACGATCGGGAAAAACTCTGAAGCGGATCCCGTTCAAGTTCTCCCCGGGTACCACCCACATCTTCAAGTTGACAGAACCTGATTTGGGAAATATTAAATCAATTGTTATTGAAGTATGTTTGTAGGAAAAATTATACGCAAAAAGCATTTAAGTGTTCATCTGATGATTCATTTTTGGGGACATGTTTTTGCAGCATGTGGGGACCCAAGAGAGAGACAGTTGGCTGCTCCAGCACATCGAAGTGATGAATTGTATGAACAAGAAGTCGTGGATCTTTATGTGCAATCACTGGCTCTCCTTGTACAATGAAGACTGCCAGATCAGCAGGGAACTGTTTGGTGTCAAGTCCACCAAAACTAGTAAGAGATGTTATGATAAATGGGAAAGAAATGTCTAAATGCTAATTCTCTTTCCTCGTTGTCCTCCAGAGTACGAAATTGTAACGGTGACCGGGGATGTGATGGACGGTGGCACAGACGCTCGTGTTTTCATCACACTTCACGGGCGCACCGGAATCACCTCAAAACTGCCCCTGAAGAGCGCCAATGATTCTTACAACTGCTTTGGTCAAGGAACCAGCGATAAATTCCTCGTCAAAGCGCCTTGTGTTGGCCCCATCACCAAAATACGCCTGGAACACGACAACTCAGGCAGCGACCCCAGCTGGTACCTGGAGAGACTTGTGGTCACGGATGTGAAGCATCCCAAGTGGAAGTTCTACTTCAACTGTGGCGAGTGGTTGTCGCGTCAGCACGGAGATGGAGCCATTGTTCGAGAACTCAGGGGTTCCAAAGATCCCTTGGGAATTCCGAGAAGTATGTGCAGACCCTATTACCCGCTTTTCAGTGATTGTCTGTGTTTTAATACAAGCATTTATTCCTCTTTTACGTCAAGACACGCAGTACAAGGTGACTGTTTACACCGGAGATATGAAGGGAGCTGCGACAGACGCCAACGTCTTCATCCAATTGTTCGGGGAACTTTCAGCAGGACGAGAAGAACCTCTGATTGGTCACTTCAAAAGAGGGGAGCATAATGAGTTCATTTTGCAGAACAAGAAACAACTTGGTCCTTTAAATAGCATTCATCTTCGCCACAACAATGCAGGATTTGCACCGGAATGGTTCGTTGCTAAGGTATTTACTTACAACTATTAAAACAAAAAGAAATCTATGAAAAAACGTCACTTTAACTGTTCAATCGGTTGCTAGGTGATCATTGATGACCTGGTTCTCCACAAAGTTTATGAATTTCCCTGCGACCAATGGTTTGCCACTGACAGAGGCGATGGCAAGATAGCGAGGGAAATCACGTGTCGAAACCAAAACTATGGACGTTTTAATGGAGGAGGTACTCCACTTCCTCTTTTGCTTTGTTAACTTTAATATTTATCTGTCTCAATGATTGAGTTTCCTACCTTTCTGGGTACAATTAAGAAGCGAAACTGTTCCTGTTTGAATGAAGGCAGTATTGATAAATGCCTCTCTGTATGACAACTATCACAACGGTGTTTCAGTGCCTGCCGGGGGAGCCATGTTCGAGGTTAGCGTAGCCACCGGAGACAAACCCAACGCGGGCACTTCAGCAAGAATCTACGTGGTCTTCTATTCTGGATCCGAAGGAACACGCTCGGCCAATCATGAACGAAAGAGTGCTCGTATCTGGCTAGATAAGGGGAAGTTTGAACGTGGACGAACCGATATATTCAAAATACCCGTGCCCAACATGCTGTCTCCTCTCACCAAAATTGATATTGGACATGACAACACAGGGCCTGGGGCTGGCTGGTTTCTCAATCAGGTGGGATTTTTGACAGTACAATAGAACTAAACTGTTATTGAAATGCTACAAATATCATTGTTTGTCCAGGTTGTCATCAATTGCATGGCCAACGGAGTTGAACAAACCTTTCCCTGCAATCGATGGCTGTCCACTGACGAAGACGATAAGAAGATTGAGCGACAACTCACTGAGAACACTTCTCTTCGGAAAAAACGTGACATGAGTAAGTTCTACTGGCGAGGCACAATAACTACAATTCTAAAATAAATGTGTGTCTTATGGCACAATAGCTACAATTCTAAAATAAATGTGTGTCTTATGGCACAATAGCTACAATTCAAAAATAAATGTGTGTCTTATGGCACAATAGCTACAATTCTAAAATAAATGTGTGTCTTATGGCACAATAACTACAATTCTAAAATAAATGTGTGTCTTATGGCACAATAGCTACAATTAAAAAATAAATGTGTGTCTTATGGCACAATAACTACAATTCTAAAATAAATGTGTGTCTTATGGCACAATAGCTACAATTCTAAAATAAATGTGTGTCTTATGGCACAATAGCTACAATTCAAAAATAAATGTGTGTCTTATGGCACAATAACTACAATTCTAAAATAATTGTGAGGCTTTTTAGGAAATAATTTTGGTCTAATGATTGATTTGACATTTTGTGGCAATGAGGAGTAAAATAACCGTGAATGATCTAAATTTCAAAAAAATAATAGTGGGGGAATGGTTCTAAGTAAAATTTAGTGTATCATAGTTACAGAATAAACACTATATTAAACTAATATTATGGTTAGTGAATGTACGAAGTGCTTTACCATAATTATGCGCATATTAATTAATTGGAAGTTATATTTCGATATTCATTAATGACATAGTCTGACTTACAGTGTTGTTACTATCAACTAACTTAAGTTTTTATCTACATTTTTTGTTTTTATTTGTTTTATATTTTACTTAATTTTTCTATTTATTCGTATATAACTGCACTTATTCAATAACCAACCACCTTTTTCTTTCCTATACCGACGTCTCCCTTTCTTATCCATTTTATATAACGACTTGTTGATCGAATCATGACTTCCAGATGGTAGGTTATTTCTGATCTCGTTGCTCGCTTCCACTCACGTAAATATCATTCTACTAAGAAAATTTCCAACATCTTAATTATTAATTATCACAGATGTTGTGATGTCCACGTATATGCTTACGATGTTGTATTTTGGCTAGTGATATCCACGTATATACGATGTTGAATGAGATATAACTATACTATACATTATATAGAGAGGAAATCACAGAGATATAACTATACTATACATTATATAAAGAGGACATCACAGAGATATAACTATACTATACATTATATAGAGAGGAAATAATAGAGATATAACTATACTATACATTATATAGAGAGG
>JAUZNC010032101.1:0-18543 GCA_034780395.1 Vannuccia rotundouncinata
GGAATTACGAATTTGCTCTGTGTCTCTGTTTTCCAGCGATTCTAGGCATTTCTATTTCTACATTCATCTTGTTTGCTGGATGAGTAGCATGACTGAAAATAATTTGAAATTCTTTGTCTATGTTGTTGTGTCTGAGGTCCATGAAATCTTTTTTAACATGTCTAATATTAGTGAAAGCCTTCAAAGTGAAAGCTTGTTTGTAATTATCACAATGCATACTCGATATATTTTAAACTGATGGGGCCCCTGAGTTCCTGGTTGCTACTGGGGGCCCCTGAATTCCTGGTTGCTACTGGGGCCCCTGAATTCCTGGATGCTAATGGGGCCCCTGAATTCCTGGATGCTACTGGGGCCCCTGAATTTCTGGTTGCTACAGGGGCCCCTGAATTCCTGGATGCTACTGGGGCCCCTGAATTTCTGGTTGCTACTCGGGGCCCCTGAAATCCTGGTTGCTACTGGGACTCCTGAGTTTCTGGTTGCTACTGGGGCCCTGAGTTCCTGGTTGCTACTGCGGCCCTGAATTCCTGGTTGCCGATGGGATCCCCTAAATACATGGTACCAAAGAGGCCTCTAAATTTCTGTTTTCGATGGTTCCTCAGAATTCATGTTGCAGCTGGGCCCCTAAATTCCTATTGTCGATGGTCCCCTTGCATTTTTGTAAAGATGGACCCCTGAATTTAAGTTGCCTATGTCTTATTTTAGTATAGTAGTGTACTAAAAATAGGGCCCACAATATTTAAGGGGCCCTCTAAATTCTGAAGGGTGGGCCACTGTCCCCATGCCCCCCCCCCCCCTGGCGACGGGCCTGACACTGATAGTCAGTGTTAAATGGACGCTGATGAAAGTTCGTGTGTATAAGAGGAGAAGAGAAATATGTTACCAAGATGGATGAATGTAGAAAGCTGGGTGGATTTGAAATTAGAATGGTAAACAAAAATCCCAGGAAAATATCTCACAGTGTCTAATGAGAATTTAAAATTAAGTAGGTCGATGATGGTTCCTGCTTTCCACTCTTACTAAATTAAACTTTTTGAATTTTATTATCTACCTGATTCGATTAATGGCAACAAATGTATGAAGCGCTATTTTTATATTTTAACCAACTACATATAAAAATAAATTTGATAGTATAGTATTTAATTCAGATGTTTTCCGGTAATACAAACCAATATGTCTATAAAAAAGTAATGCAAGGCGAAAGTTTTGTAAAAATAAGTGTAATTGATATATATGGCAGCTGGGTTTGATCAGTGTGAACCAGTGTTTCAACTTTAATTAAGAATTGTATTTTTCATTACAATGCTCCCTTTGATACAAAATATTGATCTTATCTATTCAAAGCTACACAGCAACAGTAAGTGAAATCCATGGTGTAGAAAGAATGGCTTATTCATCCTTCAATAATGCACACAACTATAAGATGTAAGTTTTCGAAATTTATCATGATTAATTGATCACATTAAAATTATATAAAACTAATAAATTGTCACAAAAGGGAGTAATATCAACAACTCAATGTTACCTCTTCCAAAGCAACACCAGTCATTATTAGTTCGCCTCGTTTTCTCATGTTGACAGCCTTCTCGGCATTTCCTTGGGACCTTAGATCCAGATTGTCACTCCAGGCTGCCTTCATGGTGCATTTTTTTTCTCTGAGTAAATAAAAGACAAATTATCGACAACTTTTATGTTTAAATAAAACCTCTATAAAATTCGAAATAAAGAACATAACATTTCAACTGACTCATCAATTGTGTTTAGTTTTTCTTCGAGGATATCAGCCTGCTGGAAGAATCATGAATAAAAAGATTTGTATAATACAATAAAATATATTAGTTGAGTAATCACAATATATTACATTATTATAAATAGTTAATTATAAACTTAACAAATTAAATACATTCATATAATGATGTTTTTAATTACAATATATAGATTGGCACAAATATTGTTTGTAAATATTAAAATAGATAAAGTATACATACTTTATTATGTAACGTTTAAATTACCCATTAAAATTTTATTTACTCACTATGATAATATATATATATAAATTTACATTACAGAAAGTAAGAATTAAAATTTGTAAAATTTGTTGATTAAATAAAACAAAATAATGAAAACAATCCCATTAAAAAGTTCTGCTTTCTATCACTTTAATTAACAAATACCTAATATTAAAATTGAGTTATTATTATTAAACTGGTTAAGCTCATATAACAACAGTAATGGTAAATCTATGTGGTCTGTATTAGAAAATTGCAGAATTCTTGGCTTCCTTTACATATAGAATGGCATTTTGGCTAAGAAGAAAAAAATAACTATAGTGAGAAGAATGTCAATCAATGTATGCAAAAACAGTCTTTTTAGGTGGTATAAAAGGTTGCTTTCTAGCACCCAAAAAACGTTCCAACTAGCACAGTTGCTAGACAGGAACAAGAGAGTCCAAAGGTGTCCTCAAACCTGTTCAGAGAAAACACCCTCGAAATCACAAATTAATATCTTAACCACTCGTCCATACTAATTATTATTAAACTTTAATCTATTACTTCTACATAGAAATATATCATATCATTTCTAAATTATATTTAAATATATTCAAATAATGTTAAAAAATTGTCCATTCAATAAATTTTTTATTTCACGCCCGGAGTTTTGCTATTTCAAAGAATCATTTACATAAATATCAATAACAATAATGTATAGCTTTTTTGGACAGAAATATCAATATTATGGGCAGCTAACACCACCCTAAAATTAATATTTCTGCCCTCAATAGCTATATATAATTGATATCTCATTTCCTAGTCCTGAAATCAGTTTTAACATATTTTTGTAAATCTTATGGCAAAACTTTCCATACTTTAACTACAGAATAACTGAGAGTTTCATAACTGTGCTCTATTCTAATCTTGGTTTGTATATCAATTACTGCAATTAATTAAAACATTTTAGGAAGTTTTAAAAATATTTTTAAGAGATGAAAATGTTGTGTTGTCTCTAATATGTTAATTGATGTAACTGCAAACTTAAAGTAAGTGCATTTCTCAAAATCAAATATCTCAGTTTTTGAAAACTAGCATGATATGTGTATCATAGTTTGTGCCAGACACTATAAGCACCACAAAATTTTGCACCAGTTATAAGATGTCAATTTCAAAGGTTTGAACAAAAATTGATAATACATAAGTTAGCATAATCTATAAAAATTAAGGAATGCATTGGACATATGGAAGTAAAAGTGATATGAAATTTAGAAATACTTATATGCAGTTTTTTATCTTTAAAAACAACCCAAAGTATTCATATAATTATGAGTCAATAATATTTTTGATATTCTGGGTTGATATAATAAAGGGTAATCTTCTCTTTGTCTGTGTGTGTAACATGTGAGATTATACATACCTTCAGAATTGTGACTGGAATTATTTTGTGGTATATATAAATAACTGTTACAAAAATTGGTTTATAGTAGTAATACAATCAAATAAGTGTTTTATTTTTCATTTTAATTATACAATTATTTATTATTGCATGTTACCTATGATTTAGAAATTATAATAATAGATAAAATAAAATAATTTTAAAAATGTAGGAAGAAGAAGAAGAAAGAGGGTTTATAGTAAATACTTTATTATAACTTATAACTTATAAGTATATAATAAATATTGCTATAATTATATATAAAAATAGTTTAATTCAGATTTCTAATTAAAAGTGACTTGATTATAATAATAAATGGATTATATTAAAATAAGTAAGTAATTAATTTAGATTATAACTTAAAATTCCAAAGTAGTCTTTAAAAAAATGAGATGGATTAACTATGGGGAATATAATTTATAATTGTTAGAAAAAATGTTATTTATTGATAAAAAAATAATCCATTAACTTTAATAACTAAATAGTAAGAGTATAATTAAAACAAAAAATATATAGACTTTATGTATTATTTGTTAATATTGCATTATATAGCTACTTGGCTAGGCTAAGTTAGACTAATTTTTAGTTACAAATAGATAATAAAAAATAAATTAAACTAGTCATTTTATTATAGCACCTCTTTTATCTGTTTAAGTTCAACTATGAACAGCCATTATATTGATTATTTAAGTATTTTTTAAATAGCCACTATATATACTAAATAAAAATATATAAAATACTATTAAATTAACATGGCCTACTATGTAGTTTAAAAAAATTATTGAATTAGATCAATACCTATATACAAAAAACATTTATTTTCTATGGCCTGATCATGCAAAAGATCACTCTGTCTATCAATGTTAATCTCCTCAGTGTATATTTAATTTCAATTTTATAAAAAAGTGTTGTTTTTTGTTAATTAGAGATTTTTTAATAAAATTTAAAAAAAAAAATTTTACACAATTTAAAAAATTAATTTTAGAAAAATAATGCCTAATAAAATATAATATTTCTGGTCAAATTTTAATCTAAATATAAGATAAGCATGTTAACAGAGCAGTGAATTTATCCATTAAATAAAACAATTGGGTTATTACTCTAGAACAGTTTGGGTTTATTAAATTAAAAATGCTATTATTTTGGAGGATACCAAGCATAAATTTATATTTATTTTTTTACATCCATAAGTATATACTTTTATTTCACTTTTTAAAAATTATTATCAGTCATAATACCCTTATATATGTATTTAAAAAGTATGAAAATATGCAATTTGTATATTGTAATATGTATTGTAATTTGTGTGTGTTATATATATATAATAATAACAATTGTAAATAATTTATTTTTAGTGATGACTGGAAAAATAATTAATGCAAAATATATCCAAAAAATCAGACTTTATGAATGTGGAACTGGAATATACAGTGTCCAGAATAATAGTATGTAAAAATTGTTTTACCATTGGGATTTACCAATAATTTCATGGAAATAAAATTAAACCAACCTGGGTAGAAAAAACATTTTTGGCTTTACTATAAATGATAAATGAAATGGGATTATCAAATTGCTTTTTAGGTTTAAAAATGATTACAAAGACTATATTTATTTCCTTTACATGCTGAGGAGAACTAATAGACCAATGAAAGAGATGATCCTAGTATAGATGATCATTTTAAGCCCTGCTGAGGATTGGCGGAATGACCCTATATATTAATGAATAAGTGGGTAATAGATAAAACCTGATGCTGATTCCACAAATTAATTTTATAATTGGTATATATATTATTCATATTATTATTATTTTAGATTATTTTTTAATTCTATATTTTAAACATTAAATATTATTATTTATATAAGTATATTTATAGTATATTTATATAAACTCAATATTAAAAGGCTACTACTCTTTAAGCTGAAATTCTATCTTTATTTTTTCTATTTGAATATTAATTTAAGGCCACATATTAAATATCTTATGTTCCAATTAGTTAGTTAAGTAACCCAGTGGCTGCTCTTCCACCTATTAGTATAAATAAGTATCATTTAGTGTTTTCTTTAATGCAATGTATGTATATATTTAAATATATGGTTATTTAAAAAGAATAAAAATTCTTTCATAAAAAATTATATGTTATTTACTCTTATGCGTTCTTTTTGTTGATTCATGGCCCATGTTTTTGATCCCATTATGTATCTAGTGTTTATAGTAAATTATGCACTGAAAGCGTTGTTTTTGAAAAATATAATATTGGGGTTGCTGCGATATAAATGTAATATTTCATTTAAACAAAATATATTTCTTTAAATTTTTAAACATAAAATTGTTATATTCACTTTACCAATATACAATTAGTCGTTTTACAAATAATTGAATATTTTTAAATTAAAAATTTGACATATATTTATTTATTATGATAAACTGCAAAAAATATTCTTTAATTATTTAA
Source organism: Vannuccia rotundouncinata (assembly GCA_034780395.1). Taxonomy (NCBI): domain Eukaryota; kingdom Metazoa; phylum Platyhelminthes; order Proseriata; family Coelogynoporidae; genus Vannuccia; species Vannuccia rotundouncinata. The sequence goes on from JAUZNC010032101.1 coordinate 5,877, forward strand.
TATTATTTAATGAATTATTTTTTTAATATTAAACTAAACATTATTAAATTAAACAAAATTGAAATTATATATTAATAAATTATGTACTATATGTACTATGTACTACAATGTACTATAAACGTTATTTAAATTTATACCTAAATTAAATGAGATAATTGAAAATTGCTATAAAAATGTATAAACTTGTATCCAGTTTACATAGTCTAATATACAAATAATGTTGAATTAACTTTTTATCTCAATATTTCTCTATATTTTTCGAGATAAAAATCTTGTTGGTTGTGGAACGCGTCCTTTCGCAACCGCCCTTCGTTTGTAACATATTTATATATTATTATAAACTGATAACAAATTTCTATTTAAAAATTACATCAATTTTTTCAGATTTTCAGAAGAATACCTTTTCTTAAGGGCTGTCCTAAAATTACGTCACGCTTTATTCACGATTTTTTGACCCTCCCTCCCTGGCCTCGTCACAGATTGTCACATTTTCCGCCACCCTCCCTCCAAAATTACGTCACATTTAGCACTACCCTCCCTCCCCATCTCCATTAAATAATTCACTGAGATTGGTATATAAAAAATAAATGTTGACCATTAAATATTAAAATGGCATCCTTGACACAATGAAAATTCACGGTAAGTTGATGTAATATACAAATCTTTTTTTCATTAATTGAAAATAAATAATAGGAAGAAACTTACCTATTCAAAACAATATAGGTATCCAATACAATAACTATTTGAAATAAATTAATTAACAATAATTAATATACTATTATATAACATACAAAAGGTTTTATAAGTGATTTTTGTACAAAAGTTTAATTTAACATCTTCTCAAACAGATTGCCTATTTTAGATTTTTGTTATTGGGGTTCCAAATTGATTTTGAATGCTTTTGTTTTCGGCACCCTCAATCCTTTTCTTTCAATTTGTCATCATCATTGTGCATTCATACTCTTCATCCGCAGATTCATTTGAAACCACCACACACATCATTTCTCGCTGTCTGACTGTGTGATTCGTTTCTCACACTATTAAATGAAGCATACAAACAAATTACGCCTGTGCAATTATACAAAAATCTGACAAAAATGTGACATTTCATCAACCCACCCACCCTCCCTCGTCACAAAAGTCACATTTTAAAAAAACCTCCCTACCTCCCCTAAGTGTGACGTAATTTTAAGACAGCCCCTTATTTTTCTTTATTTATTCGTTCTAAAAATTAATGAATTTATATTTTACTGCTTTTGGGTTGTTACAGTGCATGTTAGAAGCCTGTCACAATATTGTGTTCTAGATATTCTTATTCTATAGATAATTTTCATTGCTTTTGTTTTTGACAAATCGTCCAAATTACGCCAATAAATCACTTCATTGCTGCAACTAGCCAAGTCTACTACCAATAGCCGCACAAGAGAAACAATTAAAACCAATCAGAGTATCATTTTCTGCAACGTTGTCAGTGTAACATCGACAAAAAATATTGTCTGGTGTGTGCTAACTGCCGAAAAACTACTGTAACCAATTACAATTTAGTAAAATTAATTTTTTAGAAATTTTAATAAATAAAATTATTCGCTATCTAACTTTTTGATCTTGTTACTCATAACTATCAACCTTGGTTATATTTAGACAACGGATATTTAACTAGCCTACTGGGCATTAACGTTACGTATTCTATTGGCCTTTAGAAATTCCATTAATAAAAAAAATAAAATGTTTTGAATTTTAGTTGAATATTCGAGCGATATTTTGATAAGCAATCCTTTTCTAAATTAAATACTGTGTTAATTCATTAATGACATTGATAACAAACTATTAATTAAATCATTGAAATATGGCAATAGCTAAACTTTTAAACACATAATTATTTAGAAGTTGTTGTAAAATGTAGACTAAGATTGTGTATAAAACATTTTGTAGCTGTATTATACAACGGAACGAAATTAATATATTTTTTCCCCATCTAAACTCAAAAAGGAAAAGATATTATTCATATATGTAGAACACCACGCAATCTTTATAATTGGAGTAATCATCCTTCATATTAAATACAATTCTCACTGTCAACAAAAAATTAAATAATATATAAACCGGTGAACGCCACCGTGATTTGTTCTGTTGTAGATATAGAGAACAGATATAACACTGAAATGAATGGTTGATTGAACAATTTGTGTACAAGAAGTCTATTAGAATGGACGTTTAGAGCGTATGCTGCTGCTAAGGTAATTTTATATCAGGTCATCACGTTAACGACAAGGAAACTTTAAAATCACAATAAGAACAATCCAACCCTGTTAAATAATACTACTACTGAATATTTATTATAGTATTATTATTGCACAGAAACAGCATAGGAAGTATGGTATGTAAAACATTTCAGTGCAATAATACATGTGATAAGCGATGTACAATGATTATGAATTTCAGTAGACAATTTCCATGATTCAAGAAACGGGATTTTATGGAATATTATGCTGTTTTCAAACAACGTTTTTGTGTTAAATAATAATTGTAGAATTCATACTGTGTAGGTATATAATATTATATCCTTCATATAGGTCATATTGATAGCTAATTTGTATTCTGTATATTAAAACATACTACTACTAGTAGCATGAAACTATAGCGGTAACAAGACTATTTAATATATCGAATGAAAAAAAATTATAAAAAGACTTTGGTCAAGACTAACATGGGCCAGGAAGGGATGATTATGTCCGGTTGAAAATAGATACAGAAAATGAGCGATAACTCTAATCATATATACATAATAATAATGAGGGAATGGATACTCTTTTCATTTGAAAGAAGCAGTTCTCGTGTACAGTGTATGTTTAGAATGGGGAGAATTTAATACGATTTTAGAAACAAAAAAGATTGAATCGATAATGGGATATGATTGATGCTGTTTGTTGATTCTACAATGAACAGGAACGGGAACATGGGCTGATAAAATGTTGGAAGTCAAACTGCGCTCAATTATATACCTATTTACAAAAGGAATTAATAACATCAGTGTTGAATTCCCTGGAAGTCGAAAGAGTATAATACAAGCGGGCCTTCGATACTATCACGTAGATGGATTAAAAATTCTTGTCCATTTGAAATTATAAATAATCTGAAGTTTCAATGATTAGAAGAAGTTGATAGTCATAATTCGAATGATACAATTATAATCTATAAAGTATGTGACATGTGATGTATGTATAATACAATTATAGCAAGATAAGACATTATTGGATCTCAGCTATTAAAATCGATGAAAGACTATCATTATATATGTCTATTTAAGAGATATGATAAAACCAAGAGTACTGTTATTGTCATTATTCGAAACATCATTACCTTGTGAAGTTCTCGAAGGATTAGACGGAACAGGTTTAGTAACAAAAAGTTAAAATAAATATAAAACATTGGATTGTGTCGCAAAAAAATCTTTAAAACCCGTAATCTTTAATTTTTGATTATTTTCAACCAGCATACAGTAATTAATAAGTGGATATGGTTGTTCAGATAACCAGTCTATGGTTATAGATGACCAGTACGGGTGGTATTGTTGACCCTAGCCGATTTAGTCATAGACGTCGACATAACAGCCTTTTTGGTTCGACGTTTTTTCTTCTCTACGATCAACTTTTCGGGTCGCACAAAGATGCCGTGCTGCTTCTTACATCGAAAGTACCGAGTGTCCTTCACTGCGCCATCGTTCTTACCTGTGTGGTGTTTTGGAAAGGGAAAAATGAAGACATTTGAAATAATTGAAACAATATTATAGTTTGAATAACTGATAAGAAATTGTACGAATAGTGTAAACAAAATTTACGACGCAAGCAAATAACACGCACCTTCGGGTAATTCAAGTTCCACCCCCACCCAAAGGCCAGGAGCGAACTTGGTTGGGCCTACATATCGCACCCAACCAGTGAGCCGACCTGAGGTAGCTGATGAACTGCTCACAACTTGAACAGTGTCCCCCACAGCTACTTGAATTCCCTTTGAGGCACTGGGAGCAGTCCCGACACCATTTCCTCCTCCTCCAAGCTCCTGAAGGACCTGTGTTGGCGGCCCTGTTGGCGAGGAGGTACCAGGAACGCCTGCTGGAGAAGCCAGACTGTTCAGGTCTGCACAGCTGAATCCAATGGTATCCCGCCATTCATCTGAAGAGAAGGATTTAATGTTTCTAATTTAATAAGCTATATTAAAAAAATTTAATGCGCAGGTACAAATTGTAAATTGTTAATGTTGCTAATAAATTGTTCGACATTTTAAATTCAAAAAAATATATATTTAAGATTTAATTACCGTTGAGACTAAAGTTTGAGCAGCTAGCAGTCATCATAGAATTGGACATACTGCTATTTCCCTCACTAGTTTCATCGCTCATTTCACTAGCAGTCTCTTTCTTCAACGACTGCAGATCTTGACTGTTATTTGATTTGTCAACTAAGCTATCATCAATCAAAGAAATATGTGGTTGTTGAATGTCCTGAATTTCTTCGACAACCTGTTCAGATTTTATCACAAGATTGTTGATCTTTTCATCGTTAGCTTCGGGTTTAGCCAGAATGTTTTCTTCAAGATCTTTAGAGTTCGGTGGGATGATTTCTTCAATATTTTCAGTTTTGGGTGGGATGATTTCTTCAAGATCTTCGGATTTTGGCGGGATTATTTCTTCAAGATCTTCGGGTTTTGGCGGGATTATTTCTTCAAGATCTTCGGGTTTTGGCGGGATTATTTCTTCAAGATTTTCGGGTTTTGACGGGATTATTTCTTCTAAACTTTCGGGTTTCAGTGGGATAACCTCTTCTAGATCTTCGGGCTTCTGTTGGATCACCTCTTCTAGATATTCTGGTTTCGGAGGAATGATTTCTTCTAGATATTCGGGTTTCGGCGGTATGATTTCTACGAGATCTTCGGTTTTCGATGGGATTATTTCTTCAACAGAGTTTTTAGACAGATAGAATTCATTAGAAATCTCTTGAGAGTTATCTAAGTTAGTTTCCTTAGTCACGTCCGTACTATTGATAGTTTCTTTCGATGATGTATCCTCTGTGCAATTTAATACTTCCACTTCCTCCCCTTCAGATTTAGAGACTTCCGGCTCCAAATTATGATGGGAATTCGAGGTGCAATTGGTGATATGTATTTTGGATGTATCGTCAATGATATTCTCCTTTGTAATGAACGTTTCATCTATAGAATATGCAGTTGAATTCTAAAATTAAAAAAAAAAGAATGAATAACAAAAAGAATGAATAGGTTTATTATATATATTTGTTGTACCATAATTGGTTGAGAATTAAATTCAAACGAGGACAATTCCTTGTTCGACTCAAAATCCTCAGACTTCTGCAATATTTCCACATCATTGGCTAATTGATTATCTAATGAAGGATCAGTCTGTTGTGCATGTGCCGTTTCTACATTGTCATCAATATGGCTGTTATTTAAATTTTCACTAACTGCGGAGTTGTGCGTGTTGATTGGCTCGTTTGTCGGATTGACTTCTTGTACGACGTCCGGAATCAAGGACAGTGTGCTAGGTTTACTCACCGGCTCGACAAGGGCATTATTGCGTGAACAACTGGTGACATCGGAGTTTTGGTCAAGACGTGCAGACGTGGCGTATGAGTCATCTTCACTCTATAATGTTATTGAATAAAAGTAGTCATGTTAATTACTTCAACAAATTTCAAAGTACATTATCAAATCAAACATACATACAAACAATACAAACACAGCAATTCCCGAGGTTCCGTTTACTGATTTGGGATACTTTGGCAAATACGTTATAATTCCCTTCATCCAATACGATTTATCTAAGGTTTTATTTTCTATAACCTAGTCGGACATTTTTAAATAAACTGTAAGTTCAATTATTCATAGAAATTCAAATAATTTATTTATTAAAAAATCGATCTATTAAATTTAATTATGCTTTAAATAGCGGTTAATTTTTACACAGATTTACACAATATTTCTATTATTCACTTTTGTATTTAGGTCGGAAAATAAATTTTTATATTTCTATGCATTAAGGTAAAATAACGAAAATTTATAAAACAATACCTTTCATTTTTTAAACATATTGTTGTTTAAATATATTATTGTATTAAATATAAGATTAAATATATTGTTGCATAATAATCACGATAATTAATAATAAATTTATAATTGATTACGGTCGATTTTTTTATAAAATAATTATAATCGCGAATGAATTGGTAGTTTTAATACAGGTAAAAATTCGATGACATTTTTAGATAATGCACGATTGTTTCAGATAACGCCATAGACATTACACTATATATAACTACTATAAGTATAGATATATAGTACATTTTTCTCCCATCTCTTGTGTATTCAAATTTATTGTATTATTTTTGAAGTACGCCAACTAAAAATCAATTTTATGATTTAAAATAATTCTTGATTTATTGATGAATCCTTACTACCGTACTTTAAATAAAGGAAAGCGATGTACTTTATTTAAATTACGCAAACTAGAAAAAATCTATAATTAAATCGCCATCATGGACACAGTACTTTGAGTAAGTTCATGTAAAAAATCCTAAAGTTATGTGAAACAACAAAACCTTACATTAATCATTGCCTGCGCGTTACGACTTGCAATATTCTTGATTTAAGGATTTAAGCCGGATTTAAGGATAAAGACGAAGTATTTAAGTAATGTAGAAGAAATGGAAATGGGCGACTTTTCAAAAAAGCAACGTCATTCGCTTCCGGCTATCCACAACAATAACAATTGTACTTTCAAAATAAATTTCTATTAATGGTTTACTCCAGTTTAAACTTGATTCATAAACTAATTAATAATTTAGTCTATGACTTGAATACCATAATGTTACATGATATTACTTTATGTTATCATAATGCCATTTAACGAATTAAAATTATATTACAATATTTGCTTTTGATTACCACCATCGATGGAAGCAAAATGTCTATGGATAACGCACGATTTCTATTAATAATTTTACAAATTTCACATTGAATATTTATTATTTTTAAATATTGATTATATTTTTTACTATAGATTTTTCTAATTTTGAATTTTTATTCAAATTTATTGAATTTTCATAGATTTCGTGTTTTATATAGGATAATGCCGTCCTGCGTTATTTTTTCGAATGCATTTCGTTGATAATATTAACCTATACGTAAATGTATTGTTCCATACTATAATATTGATTTAATAATAAACTCTATTTTAAATTTTATCAATTATTAATAATGCTATGGCATCTAAGAAGAAATAATCGATATAAAACATGTTATATGACTTATATATAAAATTTATAGATATTTACACATACTAATCAATAAATTAAGGATAGTGAAAGTTAATTATCCGCAACATAAGATACATTAATAATAAAAAATAATAATAATATGTATGTATTTATATAGCGCTCCAAAATGAAAAACATTGCCAGCAGCGCTGTGAGAAACTGAAGATAGACAGAATGATACGGACAAGTTTAGCTTATAAGTTGAACATGAATGTCTTAAGTTTATTTTTAAAAATCGAATAAGATTCAATGTCACGGATTGTGGAAGGTAGTGAATTCCAAAGTTTGGGTGCTGCATATACAAATGCACATATTATATATAATCCAACTAATTATAAATAATTAAAATTTGTATCATAGATATAAAATATCTTAGTGATATAAAATGACAATGGTTAGAATATTGATTTCCATACTCTAATCAAAAAAATACTGTTTATAGTTGAAGTCGACATATATTCGTTCAAATTTGAATGAAATATATATTTATCGCAACTCATAGCAACAATAAATGTAAAAAATAAATTATTACGTATATATTTTACTCTCCAAACTGATCGCGAAATACAAACGTATTATTTGTAAAAATGCATCAGTCACGCTATGGAACGGCTACTTCCAATATAAAAGCAGGAGTGAATAATACAAATAACAGCGCAGCCCGATCGGCAAATCTTGCCCCCGGCCGTAAAGTTACAAAAACAAATAGGTCGTCTGAACGTGAAAAATTTGCCAAGAATAAGCTACAGAATGCGAAGTCCGGAGGAAGACGAACTCTGGCAGGTATTAAGAATAACCTATTCAAGCGATCCAGTCAGGGAAAGGTTATGAAGCGCAGTTTTGCCGACAACAGAGGAAATTCAGCCCTAACTAAAAGTCTGGGAAAGAACTCTTCGCTAAAAAAAGCTCTAGTTTCAGGAGGTGGTAAACTGAACCTGTCTAAGAAGAACCCGTTGAACAATAGCGCAACAATAAGGCGCAACAGCCGTAACAATAGCAACAACAACAGCAACAATAGAAAAAGCAGATCGACTTCTAGTGGCTTAAAGAAGAAAGGCAAACAAGCCAACAATCACAACGTTAACGAAGAGGACAAAGACAGTAGAGACTTGGCTACAGAAGCAAACAATTCATCGGAACAAGGGGACATTTTCATCGGCCAAGAAAACACAAATAACAGCCAAGATGGCAGAGCTTCTCAACGACAAAATTTAGCTGTTAGGACAGCCAGAGCCAGCCGAAAGCGTCGCAACAAAAGCAGAACTCCCAACAACTCTAAAGCTGCGCGTGGCAGCAGTCGAAATAACAGTCAAAACCGAATGCGTAGTTCGTCAGGTAATCGAGGTCGACCAAGTAATAAAAACTCACCATCGATGGCGGCTCGCCGACGCAAGGGGAAAAAGCCGCAGCCAATGAAGAAGTAGGAGGGGAGTCCAGATATTGTATACTCTTTTTTTAGTAGACATGTGGTCACATCACGTACTCTGCCGAACTTTTGTAGTTGCTCAGTGTGTGTTATGTTCTCTCGCAAAAAAATGTTCAAAAATACTAATTAATCTTCTCAAATGCGTGAGGCAATCAAATAGCCGGCTGAGTGTCTTTAAGAGTCGACTGAGACGTGTTCTACAGCCTGAAATCCTTGACACCAACACAGATGGTGTTAGGGATTAAGCAACCATAAAAAAATACACAAAAACAAAGCAAAATTTCAGACAATATAAAATATTTGAAAATGAATTGGGTAAGTCAACCAAAACAACAACAACAATTTTATTGCTATCTTCCGTGTGTAAATAAATGTTTCATTTGCCCTTATTATTATTATTATCTTTATTATTATATCATTTTGATTTGTAGTAAACTCTGTAGAGAATACTTTTAATAATAAATGAAAATATAGAATCTGTAGGTCAAGGAACGTCTTGTTTTTAAACTGATAAATTTGTATTAATTCTAGAAAAAATGGTTGGGGAGAATTTCAGATTGGTGATTAGGATTAGGATATACCTCAGAATTTTCGCGTTCCACAAGAGTTCGAAAGCCATGTTTGTTGCGTTCCTCTTCCACTGTGCCCATGTAAGATCGGGTGAGACGACTCATGGAGGCGTTACAGGGTTGTAGCGGACTGATTAACGGGTTCTTGGCAGCCACTGTAAGATAAGCGGTAAATGATTACAATTATTCATTGATAAATATTTAATAGACAATCAACAAATGTCTTTCAAATACATACACGTGCAATCATAATTTCGAATAAATGTAAGCCTGCTGTCATATTACAACGGTCTGTATTTAGTTCTTGATTCAAAGGAATCTGATATTCACGCAATTTGGAAATGTTTATAAATACTATTTTCCCAAACAAACGTCGTTGATTTTCGGACATAAATCGTTCACGTCAAAATTAATACTTTGTAAATAGTATCGCTTTTGCTTGTTGTTGAAATGTATTTTTTACAAAGATATTAAAGAATAATCAAGATGAGTCTATAAATATAATAAACGTCAAATTCAGTTTGGATAAAATGGCTGCTTGTTAAAAATGATATATTTATTTCAGAAATGTAATTAAATTGTACAAAATATTTGTTAATCAAATATATTGATTTTACAATTTCTTAAACAGGAAAAATAATGAAAATATACTTATAATTATAAAGATTTATATATATTTTTTTAAAATTTGGTTTGTAGAAAGTGTCTACTAAAAGAAAAAGAAAAAAAACAATTTTCATTCTTTATTAATGTAATAATTCAGTTATAGTGCTCATTTAATGAGATCATTCGTGAGGATTACACGATTAGTTTAAATAGTTAGTCGTTTAATAAAATTCAAATTCACAAATGTTTTCTCTTAAATGAATGTAAATTACTGATTCAATAAAATGTGTTGTCTTAAAACAAATGAACATGCTAATATTATTACACAAATCATTACAAATTAATTATGTACACTAGGTTTAAACAAACCAAGAATTTAATGCGCGGATTGTATTATAAAATAAAAATATTAATGAGTTTGTAAAAGATCTTGACATCAAAAATTATCAAAAAGTCCTATTCGAAAAATCGATAACTATAAAAAAAGGATTTCTGTTTGGTGAATGTTAGTTTTGCTATATTGTTAAGTAAAGGTATATACAATATTCGTGCATATAGTTATTACATGAAATACATCAAAAATTACATCATGCATTCGAAAACCTAAAAAAAGAGACGAAAGAAACAAGTAAATTGATATTTCACAGACATCATGATTATCTGTATACGTGTAAAACAATCAATTAATTATAATCAATAATATAGTACCGCAAAAAAATTGAACTTCCGAAAAATTGACAACTATAACAAAACGACAGAACACTGATTCTTTAAAAATAACTTTGAATGAATTGTTTTGATTCAAACGAAATATTTGTTAATATTTATGTTAATCATCTCAGAAGCGGAAAGGACAAAATAATACCGTTACTTGTCAACAGTACAATTTGAGCAATCTACAATCAGTTATTAAAAAACAATTCATTGTATTTATTTTTCTATATTCTTAATGGGAATGACGTAATTTAAAGTAGGAACACACTACCTTTATAAAAACAGAAATATAGAATAGTTAAATAAGAAGATTAATTTTTATGATTATTGAAATAAATTTTTTTCAAGGAGGCTGTAGAAAATTTTTTGTTAAATAAATTTAAATTAGATGGAAGAAAGAGAACAAAAAAGATTAATTAAAATCTTCAAAGTCATTTGTGCTTACCGATTAAAATTGTTTCAATGTTTCAATAATAATATAAACATTTTAAAATGAAAGAATATTTATGACCCAGGTGCATTTTATAATTTGTGTAATTAATGCTAAAAAATATATGAATAAATAATATATGTCATTACACATTTTGTAAAGTAAAGCTGACTTTTCAATAGATCGTAATATTTATAGTAAATAATATTCAATTATAACTATAAAAACGTGCATTTTACAAATGGAATGTTAACATTTGTAAATATTGTGAAAACAAATTAACCAGATAAATAACTCGTGAAAAACGTTTACTTATTACATAAATTAAATTATTTCGCTCTAGGTGACACTTGATTACAAAAAAAACTTGTGAAAAACAGTCAAATTCATTGAAGAGGAAAACCAATATTTGTGAACATTTGGAAACATATTTACAACTAATTTAAATAATTATGTGAAAAAATAATTATATTGAGTACAAAAATAATTCAACTGTGCAACAGTACATTTTACAATAATATCAGTTAGTAATGTTGATGTACCTTTAGTTACATACCAATTGGAAAAGTTATGGATTAAGAATTATGAATTAAGAAATTATGAATAATAAAAATAAAACGATTATACGAGAAACATTCCAAAGAAAAGAACATCAGTGCAGCCTAAAGGAACATATATAGTATGCCAGTCTATTACGAGGAAATACAATCTTTAGATTATAACCGTACCAGCGGTCCAACGTGATGGTCTTAAGTTGAGAAAGTTTGGACGCACTGGAGAAAGGAATGTGGCAAATTATGTCATTATCATTGCCAATTAAAGATTAGTTAATGGTCAATAGGCTTATATCTTAATTCTTTCCGAATTCCCAATGATTCCCAATAATAACACTTCATAAACTGTAATAACACTTCATAAACTGTAATAACACATCATAAACTGTGATAACACTTCATAAACAGTAATAACACTTCATTAACTGTAATAACACATCATAAACTGTAATAACACATCATAAACTGTAATAACACTCCATAAACTGTAATAACACTTCATAAACTGTAATAACACTTCATAAACTCTATTAACACATCATAAACTGTAATAACACTTCATAAACAGTAATAACACATCATAAACTGTAATAACACTTCATAAACTGTAATAACACTTCATTAACTGTAATAACACTTCATAAACTGTAATAACACTTCATAAACTGTAATAACACTTCATAAACTGTAATAACACTTCATAAACTGTAATAACACTTCATAAACTGTAATAACACATCATAAACTGTGATAACACTTCATAAACAGTAATAACACTTCATTAACTGTAATAACACTTCATTAACTGTAATAACACTCCATAAACTGTAATAACATTTCATAAACTGTAATAACACTTCATAAACTCTAATAACACATCATAAACTGTAATAACACTTCATAAACAGTAATAACACATCATAAACTGTAATAACACTTCATAAACTGTAATAACACTTCATTAACTGTAATAACACTTCATAAACTGTAATAACACTTCATAAACTGTAATAACACTTCATAAACTGTAATAACACTTC
>JAUZNC010032101.1:18643-31602 GCA_034780395.1 Vannuccia rotundouncinata
ACTGTAATAACACTTCATAAACTGTAATAACACTTCATAAACTGTAATAACACTTCATAAACTGTAATAACACTTCAAAAAGTGTAATAACACTTCATAAACTGTAATAACACATCATAAAGTGTAATAACACTTCATAAACTGTAATAACACATCATAAACTGTAATAACACTTCATAAACTGTAATTACACATCATAAACTGTAATAACACATCATAAACTGTAATAACACTTCATAAACTGTAATAAAACTTTATAAAGTGTAATAACACTTCATAAACTGTAATAACACTTCATAAAGTGTAATAACACATCATATAGTGTAATAACACTTCATAAACTGTAATAACACTTCATAAACTATAATAACACTTCATAAAGTGTAAAAAAATATCATAAACTGTAATAACACATCATAAACTGTAATAACACATCATAAACTGTAATAACACATCATAAAGTGTAATAACACATCATAAACTGTAATAACACTTCATAAACTGTAATAACACATTATAAACTGTAATAACACTTCATAAACTGTACTAACACTTCATAAACTGAAATAACACTTCATAAACTGTAATAACACTTCATAAAATGTAATAACACATCATAAAGTGTAAAAACACTTCATAAAGTGTAAAAACACTTCATAAAGTGTAAAAACACTTCATAAACTGTAATAACACTTCATAAAGTGTAAAAACACTTCATAAAGTGTAAAAACACTTCATAAACTGTAACAACACATCATAAACTATAATAACACTTCATAAACTATAATAACACATCATAAACTGTAATAACACTTCATAAAGTGTAATAACACTAAGCAATTGTAGCAATGGTCCGATTTTCAGAGAATGTGGTGTGATCGAAAACAGAAGACACACACACAAATAGTATGGAGTTAGAGTGTGGTGATTAAATTGACAATATTCATAATACAGTGCAGATTCGGTCATAATTATGAACCATAAATATTGAAGAATTCTTTCGTTTGGGTTTCACATTTTCAAGTGATATATTATGTTAGAAAAACAATTTAATAAATAAATGAATATATTTAATCAATTATATATATATATATAAAAATGTTACAATTTATAATTTAAAACAAAAGAAAACTAACAAATTAATATAAATAAGTAATTATATATTAATCTTGATCGATATTTATATAAAAACTGTAAAATAAAACTTTCAATTTCAGAGGGTTACAAAGCTTACTGCTCAAAATAATACAAAGTGTAAACATTAAAAAAAATTCATCAGAGGATCTATCACATTTTAAAGTTAATATTTGCAACAATGGTAACATTAATTTATTTTTGACTGATTGAAACTTACTGAGAAGAGCTTTGGGTGGCTCAGGTCTTCGCAGTATAGTAGACTTCTTATCCTTGTTGGAATCTTCAGAGGGCGTTGTAGCAGAGCCTTTGTCTTCACTGAGGTCGACTACACTGTCCGATTTCTAAAAAGTAAATAAAAATGAAAAAGAATAAAACGAAAAATCAAAAGATTAAATAAAAATAGAAAAAAAAATTTTTTCCCAAGAAATGATTTATTCAATATAAATAATTGCGCTAAAAGTCTAAAAGATAGTGTTTGTAATAGCTCATTGTTCTTACCTCATCAAGCAGAAGCGACGACATTGTGATGGCGTTGAGTGAGTTGAGAGAGAAAGACCGAGACATCTGAAAGAAAAAAAAATAGATGAAACATTATACATCTAAATCCAAAATAGAGAGAATTTGACGCGCAGAGGAGCTGGACACTGACCCCTTGAAAGTTGGGAACGCTAATGAACTTTTTGAGCCCACCAGGCGCTCCTCCCGCCTGGTCAGAAAGACTGGAGGAGGTAGCACTGTTCGGATAAATAGAGTTGCCATAGAGACGTGAGGTGAGTGCTTGATTGGTCTGAAGTGCTGCCTTCTTTTTCTGCTGTAGAGCCAGCTCCTTCACAGCCAGCTGGAAATACAATACCGTATTTATATTACAAGCCGTTGAAAGTTACACATATATGAAATATACTTAAATGTTGCTTATATTATTTTAAGAAATTGTGAGTAGTATATAAAATATATAATGAATAATCTTATTGAATCTTACCACTTGTCTGAGTCGGTCATGGTACAAACTTTTCTCAACAGCATAGAGACTTCGCATGTATTTCATAAAGTAAGACTCCCCATCGGCCGAGCTGACAGAGCGCTCTCCATGACTGGCGGCCATGCGTGCCAAACTTTCGCGGTCCTCAATATCCAGGGAGGCCTGCACAATGGAATGGATGGACATGTTCATTTAAATAGATGAAAGAATTAAAATTAAAAAGTTATCCATAAATATTGTTAATAGTCTGGATATGTATAGACTTACAAAGTATTGAAGTTCCGGGTTCAAAAAATCCTTAAATGTTTTAAATAAAAGGATTTCTTAGTTACGATGATTTACATTAAATAATGTGTTCTCCAAAAAATCATCAATGGCATAAATTATAATGGACAGTGTGCATACCCTGAAGGGATACCATGAAAGTTATTAAAATGGAAGGTTTAACTCACCTGTGGAATACCAGAAACAATTTGATAGGTTACCCCAGTCCAAGAGATTTGCTCCTGCAAAAAAGGAGGTAATTAATATTGAATAAAATAGCTCATTGTGTAAATAATAATAACAAATGATAAATAGTTACTAAGGAAATTATGAATTAAAGGAATTTTTTTATCGTTTTCGAATATTTAAATACACAAGATATCGACTCAATTGAAAATGCAAGATAAATTATTCAATCGATTACGCAATCGACAAAGACGCTATGACTCACAGATTCAACAGTCACGTATTTTGTGATTGTCTTTTTGAGAAACTTGGTGATGCCCTGTTTCTTGTAGATGTTGACACAGATCCTCTTCCTGAGAACAAGGTCCACGAGAAAGGGGTGGGTTAGACGCACTGTCACCTGTACAGAGGTCAATGCAACATTTATTTAATAGAATGAGGAAAATACTGACAGTAAAGAGAACATGGATTTAATGTTGATTGTGATGACATGAAGCAAAACACTTGATATGTCGGACAACAGAAAAATTGTATAGATTACTTTAAGTTATAATTTCATTCAAATAATGGATAGAAAATAAAAACTCACTTTTACTGTAAGATAAACATTCTCATTGTGGGGAGTAACTTTGTTCAGTATAATTGAATTATTTAGTGAAGAATCCCACTGGCCCACAGCCCCTGTCAAGTTCTCGTAAACCTTCACTATGGGGGCCTGCACAAACTCCTCACAGCGTTCGTCATTCAACAAGCAGTGACCACCGGCCAGCACAACTGCGTCAGTAGACCCGGGACTGAGGGCTTCCCCTGTAGTGAGGACGAGGTTATCATGAAACTATCGAGGATGTTTGTGAAAACAGAACTAGCCAAACAATTTTTATAAGACATTTGAACCTTAAAATTATCCAAAAAATTAATCTATGTGGACTTAATCGTCTTTAACCCAAATTTCATAAAGATGAAAAATGAAAAGCCATAGATATCAATCAATCAATCGATATCGATTTTTTTTTTAAAATCGATAGTAAATGGTTGTTTAAATTAGATCTCCATGAAATTTAGAACAAAGATGCTTAAGACAATGAATGCAGACTATGCTGGCTGATTAGGAGTTTACATAGAAATATAATACATATAGAAGCGACGAGCCATCGATATTTTATATGCAGCCGATGAAATCATTTAGACGGGGAAATTCCAATATCTATTTTTAGAACATATTGATAAGCTTATATTTGCAAATAAAATGATTAATTAAAACAAAAGAAAAATATAGAGAATATTTACTACGTAAATATTTACCTGATAAATATACTAAAGTTATGCTGTACTTTGTAATTTCACAGATAATAAATCAGCAACGTCTATAACATAGGTATAATATATTAATTCAAGTTTAATTTTTTTAGTATAAATATACCTCTTATCCCATTTTAAAATGAATTTTGAAGCTTACTATAAATTCAAATGAGTATATACGAATATACAATCACCCTAGTATTCTTTGTGTATATTTATGTATATATAGGTACTAAATATACTAAAATTATCCTTTACTTTTGTTATTTTTACAGTGGAATAATTTTAATTAAATCATATTAAAGTTAAGTTACTATTTTTTGGTATAAATATGCCTACCATCTTAAAATTGAAATGAGTATATTAAATATTTTTACCTATATATTGTATTATGTACATAAGACTAAGAGAGTTTTATACAAACTAATAAATAATTAAATTTATTATGCAACTATATGACATATCAATTTTAAATGAAAAAATATACAGCGGTATAGCTAGCATCAAAAGCTGTAAATAAAAAGAAAATACGGTTTAGTATGTACAATATAAAATTGTATTGTAAATTGTACAAGATTTTTATACAATTAAGTGGAGGTACTAATTATTCAGAAAAATACCTACTATAAAAGGATAAATATTTAATAACAATATATGTAATAATATAATATGTAACAAGATTAACTAGATAGAAGTAATTAATCAAAGGTATTTATACTAATTACGACTTTAACACAGTTTTTCAATAATAAACATAGCATAATAAATGAGGAAGTATATACATACAACGAACAATCAATGAATGGTACACATGGTACACATTTTGTGGACAGAATCTATAAATGATTGTCAATAGGAGGAAATAGAGAAGTTATTTTACTGATTGTTGAAAATGACTAGTTTGGTAAATTTCTTACGAATACAATTTTTTACGCAGGACAAATTGAATTCTTTAAAACTTTTGATGTTGACGCAACGTAAAATTTAAAAAAAACGCATAACAAAGAATTAGTGTGATGTAAGAAGTTCGGTCATTTCATCAAAATGGGTTGATTGTGATTTAAACACGGTACCGATGCGTCCAAAACGTTTGGTGTATCGAGCTTTCGTCGCACGGTAAGACATGTTTTTTCTAACACAACTTTCAACTAAAGTCATCAAATCTGCCGACGTAATATACAAACTGCCTCGCGTCTTAACAGACAATAGGGATGAGTCGTTGGGATGTTAAAAATTAAACATTAGATCGAGAAAGCGTCTGTGCCGCCAAAGAAACCTTCATTTTTTGCGATCGAAAATCGATGTGGCGTTGTGCCAGCTTGTTGCCTAAACGAAAGTCCTTCTTTTGCCTGTAAACGCGCGATTTGCTCGACATAACTCCAACAGATAACTCCTTTTATAGAAATATAAAAAATCTCTGTGGTCCATATCTACCCTTCCAACACTGGCAGATTTCCATTTCGGATTCTTTGACACCCTTATCTACACTTATAAAGGAGTCAATGTTTGTATCTCATTCCTTGTATCTGGAGGAACTATTGCATGAAATATCTGAAGATTGGTAGAATTCCTTCTTTCAATGGTAATTCTTTAGCATGTAAGTTGTATGTATCTCTTATCGTATTCATTCAAAATAAAGGAATATTTGATTTCATTGTTCTTTCGTCACTGCTTTTTATAATTGAAAATACTTTTGTCTTGATACAAATATAGGTAAAAATATGTATTATACTCATTTCAATTTTTAGATAGCTTCAATATTTATTTTAAAATGTGACTAGGGGTAGATATATTTAAATCAAATGATTTGTAACTAAACTTTAATATGATTTAACTTAAATTATTCCACTGTAAAAATAACAAAGTAAAGGATAATTTTAGTATATTTAGCAGTTCTTCAGAATACTTCAGTCATTATATCCATTCGTATATACTCATTTGAATTTATAGTTAGCTTCAAAATTCATTTTAAAATGGGATAAGAAGCATATTTATACCAAAAAAAATAATTAAACTTGAATTAATATATACCTATTTTATAGACGTTGCTATATTATTATCTGTGTGAAATTACAAAGTACAGCATAACTTTAGTATATTTATCAGGTAGCTGCGTAGTAAATATTCTCTATATTTTTCTTTTGTTTTAATTAATCATTAATCAATATGTTCTAAAAATAGATATTGGAATTTCCCCGTCTAAATGATTTCATCGGCTGCATATAAAATATCGATGACTTGTCGCTTCTAAATGTATTATATTTCTATGGTAGTTTATGACTAGTTCTATTTTTACAAATAACCACTGTGAACTGTAGATTCATAGCTAGACTTATACAAACCTTTTTTCAAAATGATTCGAAATCGTATTGAATGCAGTAATATCTATTTCACATACAAACTAAAATAAAGTTTCCGTAAGCGAATGTATTCATCTAAATTCTCACTGTCAATTTATACAAAAAAAAGATAATTTATTTGAACACAGAAAAAGAGTCAATCTTGAAAGTAAATAATCATCGTGTTTGTTATATAATATGTCACCAGGGGCAACCAAACATTGATTTAATGTTCAGAGGGGGTTCAAATATAATTTTAGCAAAATGGGAAACCTTAGCAACTGGTAACAACTTACATTTCATATTCTGAGCCACGTGATGATAAAAATCTAAAAACGGATCATATTAAAATTCACATGCGTTTTGTGATAAAAAATAAAAAGCAATGATTTGAGAAATTCCGATGCTAGAACCTATCAGGAAAGTTTCTCAAGTGCAAACCTACAAACTGTACGCGAACACACACCTCTCCCTCTTACCATTAATATTGAGGAAGACAACCGGGGAGTGCTTCTCCATCCCAGGAGGCGGGTTCCACTGAGCGGGCGCACCGGGTATACCCGAGCCCTGGGCCGGAACTAGCACGGCATCCCGCTCCGCTGTCATGCGCAACCACTGAGACATGAGGCAAGACTCTCGCTCTTCCTCTTCGCTTGTCTTGCCCGGTTTGTTGACGATCTAAACAAAAGGTTTGGACATAGAAATAAATTTGCCGCACAGGAGGGATCTTCCAACGATTTGGTGGCGATACCTTTTCTAACTGCTCGTGGAGGTAATCCTGCCGACGACGAACCGCTTCGGTCCAGCATTCGCGGAGAATGTTGAGATCTTCCTCCTGGTAGGAGTCGAGTGGTTTCTGATCATGCGGCTTGGTGAGCACGCTGCCCACTGATATCTGAGCGGGAAAATGGACACACTAGCGGTCGTAGTCCATGGAGCGGAGGGTAGAACACTCAAAGCCTCACCTGCTGGATGGAGTCGCATATCAGGGGAAGGCTGCCCCGCCCACCTCGAGATACCCGATTAGCCCGAACAAACACGCGTAGCCTTCGGCTCTGCCCGTGTCTCAACTGGTACACACCGCCCGTCAACTGGGAGGCAGTGGGGGTCACCTCCACCTTCTGATACACCCCCTGATCATTTAACTCCTCGATAGCCACCCAGAATTCCAGCCGACGATAGAGCTCAATCCAGCGGTCGCCAAACTTGCGGAGAACGTCGTTAGCCAGCTGTTGCTTGGTTACAGTAGTCTCGGCGGAGTCGTCCACTAGGGAGGAGTTGTTCCCGTTGGTTGGGGAGAGGGGTGTTTCCGGGTGTGGGGACACCTCACCGTGGTTGTTGGAGTTGAAGATGGGCTGCTCAGTGCAGGCTGCCCGATTGCCGTAGACCTGCGGAATTCGGTCAAAGAGAGAGAAAGTTGAGACTATCTTCTCTCTAGAAAATGTTTCGTTAATATTAGACCTTGAACCAGCTACTAAATCTTTGACCTTAAAATGTTCGACTATGACGTCATCAAGTCCTTGTTGTCCAATCAGGATTTAGTAGCCCATAACTCAGAAACTAAGCCTCCTAACCAATATAATTGAGTTCAGAAAAGATATAAAATAGGGTCCTTCAGCAGCCAATCAGCGCTCAGAATAACAATTGGGTTTATGAAAGGATATGAAACAGGGTCAAAGGAGTCATATTTGGTCACGTGACCACTACAGGTCCCTCAACAGCCAATCAGCGCTCAGAATAACAATTGGGTTTATGAAAGGATATGAAACAGGGTTAAGAGAGTCATATTTGGTCACGTGACCACTACAGGTCTCTCAGCAGCCAATCAGCGCTCAGAATAACAATTGGGTTTATGAAAGGATATGAAACAGGGTCAAGAGAGTCATATTTGGTCACGTGACTCAGGCTCAGATATCACTGCCCTTATGGAAGCAGGTAAACAAGAATGAGTCACCTCAATGGAGAGAGCATCGTCGGCAATGTGTTCGAGAACATCCTCGCTAACAGGCACCGAGAACTGGGCCGTGTGGTCGAACTTGACCTTCACCAATTGGCCCTGCCTCTTGGTGAAGTCGGGCTGCAGTGTGGGAGGGGCCACGGTGTACTCGCGCTCCCCCCAGAAGTGGTACTGACAGAAGACGAAGTGGGCCAGCTCTGCGGGCAGATCCCTCGCCTGAATAATCCTGATGCCAATGGTTACGGAGGAGGAGGAGTGGGGCAGAGGCCCGGGGGATGGCACGTACGGGTTGTCCTCGACTAGAGGGCTGCAGGTAGTGGGAGAGGGTTTGTTGTCGGCCGCAGTTGAAGAGGAGTTAAGATCCCCGGAGACCAGCCACATGTCCACGAGCAGCTTCCCCGTGATCTGAAACCGTCCCCATGACAAACATTGAGGTAGAAATAACTGTGGATCGATCGATACATACCTCGCCTTGCTGGTTGAGGATGGGAGCGTTGTAGCGAAACTTAATGTTATGGAAGAGGCAGTTGAGGTAGAAATTGGACACTCCTATGAGGCTGTGCGTCTCCTGAGCATCGAAGAATGGGTCCTCCCCTTTATCGACCATCATAGAGGCGGTCAACTGCTTCAGAGAAGATTGTGTGAACAAATTAATTAACATTACAATACAGCCTCTAAAAGAAGCAGTATGGGAGATGATTAACTCGGTCATATCAATCAGAAAAGAAAAACAAGTCTATCAAACGACATTTGACCGTAACTAAAAAAATAACATCAACATTCAAATAGTATTATTCTGTTTATCAAAACATACGTTATTCAATTCCCAGTCTCATTGTTAACAAAGTAATTCCACACGTCCGATAACGATATAAATGGAACGACTACAACACCTGATTCGTCTTCGACAAGGTAGCTTTTAAGACAAATCTTCAACAACAAACAGGCACGACTTGCGCATAACCAACTTAGAGACAACAAGATGGAGCAACTTACATTTCCCTCCTCGTCTAGGGGAGATCTTAACGGCTCGAGGTGCAACTCATCGCCAGGCTCTTCGCCTCCCTGCTTTCGTTCTTCATAGGCCTCTCGCATATCAATAATTCTGTTCTCAAACTTGCGCATAGACCAAACCTGGTTGGGGCGATTTTCACGACGAACCAATATCGCGGGTTCGCTGAATATCCTGCCATGCTACACCGAGAAGGAAATTGTTACGCACAATTAATCAATAATGCATAACAAAAGACTTTCTATTTCTAGTCTATCTAATAATTTCCACAATGAACATATTAATTGATGATAGATGTCTTACATTTCCGTTAGGACTGAGATTGTTAGCAGGAATCTGGAGGGTAACCGAGTAGTCAGTCAAACGACCAACATCAGCCGCCAGAAAGTTGGCTTCTCTAGTCAATAAGCGGGCACGGGAAACCTGTTCTCGAAGACGATTGGCGCAGGATTTTAACATTTGATCTCTGACGGGCCAATCACAATCCAGTATTAGATTAAAAAGTATTTAAATCGATAAAAATGACAAAATTTGTAAATCAAGAATCATGCAAAAGAAAAAAACTAAATATTAATTTCAATATTACACTTCATTTGTTTTCAAAAGCACTAAATTAAAATATAATATGTGTATATTATATAAGAATAGCTGAGGATACCAACTAAACTGTGGTCAAATACAGCAAATACCTTCCTCAAAAGACAGGTTAACTTATATACAACATTGTACGACCACCAAAAACAATAGAATATATTTTTCCTAGCGGGCCGCTGCATTTCGACAGATTCATCGTCAGATTGTTCAGGTTGAGAAACTTACTGTGACAAAATTGAACACCACAAAGCAGAGAACACAGAACAAAAAACCGTTTCGCAAAACAGTTCGCATAATCAAGCAACAAATAAGGTTTAATTTTCTTTCTCTAATTTTAGAGTAGATAATGAAGATGTTGGCTTGAAAACCAGAATAAACCAGGTCTACAAAACAATGTCAATAGGGAGAGAAGAAGGATATGGCTTACTCAATATGCTCCTCCTCCTGTGATATTGGTCTAAAAGGAATTTGACACCATTGATTTTATGCATCACTTGTCAATAATCAATATTAACTATAGTGAATTTGAAATCAAATCAATATAATTTGAATTTATTTAAGTTTAAGAAATAATACAGGAAGTGAATACTGGTTAACCTAAATATTACGCATATAATATATTATAGTAACTGACAATGTTGCCCGGAGTAGTGAATAAATTTCATAAAAGGGTGCACTATCATACAGAATGAATAAAATGAAGATTCACTTTTTAATGAGAACCATCGCATTAATGAAAACACACGGTTAACCACCACTGAAGCTCCACTTCTATTTTATTATAAGATTAGTAACATTTCGTCAAATAATATATTATGCTGGCGGATGCAAAACATTGACTATACTTAAAATATGTATAAGCTTTATGCATACAACTAATAGAGACACAATACAACATAACATTATATTATAAAGATAATAATTATGTTTGTGCATGTATGGATTTATTATTTTATCAATTGTTCAACAATTGTGAGTATGTCTATGTATCTGATCCTACCCCACCAAGATATGTAGCTAGTCCAAAGTAAAAATGATTCACTAATGAATGAAGATAAGAGCAAGCCACGCCCGATATATGATATACGTTTAAGTGCTAATAAAGAAACATGCCTGTGTGTATAAGATACAAATATGCAGATTATAAAAATCGATATATAGATCAATTGAAGGAATTCGGTGTTATAGAAACTCACCGTTCTTGTTCAATTTCATGAGCAGAAAGATCTGAAAAGAGTTCCAACATCGATTAATATCACTGGTCATGAGATGACAATGCAAAGCCCAAGACTGCTTACTCGCTGAATTATCCAGAACACCAGAGGGTGGAAGAGACATCATGCTGGCGGTCATTGGTGAAGTCAACTCCATCTTCAACTGCTCCAGTTTACTCTCATACTCCAGTCGCTGACGTGCCAGGGCGTCGGCTTTCTCCGAGGCGTGTTGACGTTCCATCTCCTTGAGGGCTTGTTGTATGGGGTCGTGTTGTAGCTCTGCCAGCATCACCTCCTGTTGGGCAAAGTTGTAGTCGGCGGCCGCTTCTGTATGTTGCTCGTTAGCTATAAAGAAAGAGATCCGGAAAATTATGGCTGACATCAAGAATTCTTGTGACATATTTTGAGGACAATGCCTATTTTATTCCTATAATTGGTATGTAAAACGTTTACTGTGAATCAATATTGACACAAACAGTCGAATGATCCTCTTTAAATCCAAGATGGCGAACAGCAAGCCAGCTTACCTTCTTCTGTGGAGTTAACTGGGCAATGTATTCGGAAGAAATGGTTCATGCCCCAAAGTATCCGGTCACCATGATGAATTGAGCGACGTTCGGTGATAAATTTTCCGTTGACTAGGGTTCTGTAATATAATTAGTCCGTGGTCATTAATTATTCCAAAAATTCCCCTAAAAAGAGGATGCTATTGGGAACAGAATATTAGTCAAAAAATCAATGAAAATGTTTTCAATAATCTATTAGTTATTGCCATCAGTTATTCGGTTAGTTAGCCACCCCAACAAGTAAAATGACAAAATTGTTAAATTGAGAGGTGCTATTAGTATAATATGGCTCAAACACAAATTTATTGAATAATTTTTTTTGTAATTAAAAATGGCGGTTAGAAATGAGTTTTGTATTTTAAACATCATAAAAAAAATATTTTAAATACAAATAGGACCAACCATCATCGTTATAAAATACCATTATTTAAATATTTTAACATAGATAGAAATTAAAAGTCTTACATTGAATAAAAATATGTCCAATAAGAATATAAAGCACAGAATAATAAAGAAGTCTTCTGAAAATCTCAATGAATCATAATGATAACCAGCACAGAAGTAGCACAAAAGTGTTCATAGACGAAGCCAATGAACACGCGTACACGTCGACGTTGGCGCTTAGCCAATCAGAATAAAGCTCGCGATTACACAATTGAACACCTTTTATATGTACCAGTATACATACCATCTATGTTGGCTGTACGCGGTAAATAGAACAGCTAATAAGCATAAATTATGAATCCATGATAGGTGAGGGAGAGAGGTCGAAACTTGCGATACAATGTCTGAGTAATATCGAATTAGTTATGAGACTCGCGTGATACGTACGTTCTAACCTATTTCATAAAAAATAGGGGTCATTGTTGATCTAGCGTAGCATATTTAGTAATCGATATATTATAATTATACAGGGCTAGTTGTTTGCAATGATGCCGGTTGGAATTAGGCTGGACGAGTTTCAGCATGTTTGCAGACATTACTATTGTACCAACGGAAAAGAATGGATATTTCCGTCTTTCTGCCAATCAATATGGATATTAATTGGCAGATTATTGATTATTTTGTAAGTTGTACAAAATGCTAGATTATATAATGAAATAATAATTGTTTTTAATAATAAAAATTTATAGATTCTAGTAAGTGAATTATAGATTATAGTGAGTGAAAAATAACATCAAACACAAATTTGCTTTGGTTGAATAGATGGATCAAAAACAATGACGCACAAGAAACATTCTGAAAAAACGTCAAGCTAATTTTACTACTGTGAGTAGTAGAGAAACCTCAACTTTGGCTTTTTTTGGATAAAGTTTTATTAAAAACCACAGATTGTATTATATTTGCATATTTCGTATATTCGTTATATCGAATTTGCATATATTTTGTTTACAATAATTATAGTAATTGCA